>APFE030494853.1:32894-56920 GCA_000404065.3 Pinus taeda | reverse complement strand
ATGCCATTTATCTTAGCATCCATGCCATTCATCTTAGCTTCCATGCCATCCATCTTAGCTTCTACACCCTTCTTTAAACCATCCATCTTAGCTTCTACATCTTTCCTTAAACCATCCATCTTAGATTCTGTTGCTTTTTGTGCAAGTGACACTTGTTGCACTTGTTCTTGTAATTTTGATATATCATGTAGCATTTCTTCCTCTTCTTCATGATTCATGCTAGAGATTTCAGGTTTCTTGCTAGGTGTTTGCATTTTCTTTCCTCGGGGCATTAGTTACCGATAATAATGCTCTAATATGCCCTTTGAATTCCTTCAAAATAAATTTCAAACCAATCTTAAGCAAAAATTTAAAAGAATCTACACACTTTTTTTCACTTTGTAGGAGCTCGATATTGCCACTGATGTATCTCTGTACATTAAAATCATCCAGTTCTAAAATTCTGACCTGCAGTAGCCCTCTGTGTCCTCTTTCCAATTCCACCAGTCTGATCCAAATTGGATTCTCCAAGGAAGAGTTATGTGAAATCTCCCTCAGTGACCTGATTATGGACTAGTTCAGTAGGGCAAACTTGTACGATGTGCCACGAGTCCCTGTTTCGTCTTTTGGCTCTAAAAATATATAAATAAAAGAAACTATAGTCCGTCCTATTTCTACACATTCTTACGAAATTTCAAGCCAATGCTCAGAGAAAAGGTTATGATGATTTTCCCCAGGTCACCTGTTTGGAATGTAATTCAGGATTCTTTAAAAAGACCAAATTCCTCAGATCATATCTCCACAAATATAGTGCAAAACAATCTGAAATTCGGACCTGAGATTCAGCGTGATGTCTTCTCAAATGGGTTTTTTTTTATCTTCTGAAATAGCACAGAAAAAAAGTTATTGCGAAAATTCCACGATGACTTGTTTGGAGCAGCGAAACCCTAGAATCCAAAGCTCTGATACCAAATGTTATGAACCAACTCAAGAAAAGATAGAAAAGATAGATCAACGCCTTAGAATTTAGCCTCTTAGAGGGGGAAACCTCCTTTACATTACATAAATGAACAATTCTTAGATGATACAAATGACAAAACCTCCTTTCTATATATAAGAGTCTAAGGAGTCACAATATAACCCAACCGACCTAACAATATAATATAAAGCCAACAAAAATAACAATAGAAGGATTCTATGGGGCACAGTAATAACAATATGGGGGCAATAGGGGCACAACAATATTAATAAGGGGTACAACTACAATAGTAATGGGGTAATCACTAGTATTATAGGGACCCAACAGTGACAAGGTGTTCATGGATGTTGATGGACCTAGTTTGTAGGCCTATTGATTATATGTGACAAAATGGCCTATAACAGATTACCCCCTAAAGCACAAAGTCTGAAATAATGGCTGATGATTGAAGTGATTTACCTTGTGACAAGTCTGAATCAAGAACAACTGGTCGGATCATCATATGTTACAATACATTTTTATCATGATCTCTTTCCTAAGGGAGGTATACCCATGCTTAACACATAAGCTAACATTACATGTCCAATGATCAAGTAGACATGTCCATTGATGACAAAGTGTGGATCTATGATTGGATGATCGTTTGTATGAAAAATAGCCATCATACATTATGATATTCTATTAATCTTGAAATCACAGCTCGTATGGTAGGAATTAGATCTGGGGTCTTCAAACTTGTTCATTTGATCGTCCAACATATGAGTCTAACCATGTGAATAAAGGAGTTGAAGTCAAACATGGTAGACTCAATCTGATTACCGACCAATGATTTAAGTCATTAACGGACCTGAGAGAAACCATCGATGATGTTAATGGAGCTCAAGGTATTGTAGTACAATCCGCATGGCATGAATGAATGAGTTGAATCCAAACTCCACAAAGAATCTATCGGTTGAAGGCTAATGATATAGAACTATCATCGAGAGCGAGGAAAATTTACATTGATGTATGCAAACTCCAAGGTACTAAAGGAAGAGTTTCTAAGTCAAATTCCTGGATAATGAGTTGATGTCAACAGGAAGTGACCCATTGCAAGAGGGCCTTGAAGTATCCCCCATCAAAGACAGGAAATGGGTATCATGATTCAAGACAAAAAGACTTTGATGTGGAAGTGGCTCAGGAATGATAGACATGGAATGAAGGCTTAAGAGTATCATAACCGGTATTCACTAAATGACCTCTCTTGAACACATCAGTGACACTAAATGGAGTTGGCAGCAATGACCCAAAATTGAAAATGGAGGCTTTGAAATGGTATGATGAACCAAAAGACAAGTAGATTCTCAAAACCAACAACCATAGAGATGAAGTGGAAGAGTGTCGTGTTTAAGAGCGACTCGCTTCTATAATAGGTGGAATATCCCATTTTCCCAATTTCCCCAACCATTGCTTGTCAGTACCTCTTTATTTTTTTAACAAGCTTGAGGAGGATAACATATGATTTCATCCTTTAGATGAATCCCTCCAAGTATGTTTAATGAACCCCGAGAAGGAGTGGTTCAGTCTCATCATGTTTACAAGTCCATCATTGTTTGATGTTTTAATGAGTTTAGTGAAGGTCTAACTTGACATCTTTTTCATGTTTATAGAGTTTGAAAGAAAGTCGAAAAAGAAAACTCCAAAGGTTTATTTTCATAGATAGTCTCTTGAGTCCAAAAAGGTAGAAAAAAATACTCAGGAGAACCTCTTAGCTATGTTCGACTAAGGTATTCCTTTTTCATAATTAGTCTATCTCAGTCCGGAAAAGGGTTAAACTTATACCCACTAGACATCTTTTCATTTACTTTAACGAGTTCGAAAAGACAAGTGCTCGACAATCTTTTCATGTTTAGGGAGTCTGAAAAGAGTTGAAAGAGGACTCCACGAGGTTCCTTTTTCGTAGGTTTACAAAGCCCGAAAAAGTGATAAAGGTATGCTCCTTGGTCAAAATAGTTTGTTTCAATCGAGAATTGTTAAAACAACTGTCATCCTGATAAAAACACCACCAAAAGATTAAAAGTACATGTTTCATGATAAAATGCAGTTATATTTAGGTCAAAACACTAATAAATTAATGATGAAAATGACCATAAAATAGGCAAAAAGTAACTCATTTTTACCATTTCATATTTACCTCTTGGAGAGCGAGTTTTTAATTTTTTCCCCCGCAATCTTTTGCAACTGATTGTGACCAATCTAGTGGACCATTTCAAGCGTCGTCACTTCTAGGTAGGAGCTAGAACCTTTCTATTTCTTTTCATGGTTCCATTTTGTGATTTCATTCACATTTGCAAGATTTTGAGGCCCTTAGGTGATTTGATAATCACCCTATGAGTGACCTCAGTTAAAGATTTATTAAATGAAGGTATTATAGACTCATGTGTTGGTGTGCGTGTCTATGTTATTTAGGCAACGAATCAATCAGATTGCAAATACACAGACACTTGAAATGGAAAACAGTAGAGAAATACAGTAAGCAAATACAAGAACACAAGAAATTAATAAGGATTTCACCCTATCCTCCAGGGCTACATCTTCGGTCCAGCTCTCAGTGGTGGCCTTCTTTTATTGTGTCTTGAAGTAGAGATTTACAATGAAGGAGCTCAATATGAGTCTCCTGAAATAGATTAGCTTGGCAGGGTGGTTCTTGGATTCCCCAAGCCACTAGAGTACACAGAGTCTTTTCCTTGCCAGCTCTTTGACCTCTCTGGTCTGATAGATCCTCTCAGGGATGGCTCGAATCTCTCAAGTTGTTTGGTTCTTGACGCTACCTTTGGTTAGCTTGGCCCTCTGTCTTCTTTCTGCTTTTTGCTTCACTGGTTCTTCTCTTCTCTGTCTTCTGTCTTCGGTGTTCCTCTCCAAGTGTGTGTCCTTTCTGTTCTCTGTTCATGGCTTTAAAGCCACTTGAGCTCATGGTCGTTCGATTCCTCTTCCAACTCCATTGGATTGCCTGCTATATATGCGCTTGGAGTTCCCTGTCTCGGCGTCATCATCAAACTCACAAGGAGCGGCCACTTGTCCTCCTGCGAACTATGCCAGCTTTCCTCGTCGATTCGTTTTTTTAGTTATGTTTCGGAATGAGTCATTTGCCACCTTGGCGGTCAATTCAGACTTCAAATTCTTTCATATCACAGCTTAATCCCCCCTCAATTCCATCTTCTCCATTGAGTGCGATCTTAGCTATTAGATCTGGAGCCCCCAGATCCAACGCCACCTGCTCGTTTCGCATGGTTGACTTTCTCGACCATTAGCGCGCGATGAACAGTGGTTTTCTCTCTCCTCCGCCTGCCATGCGTCGGGCGCTGAGTGGAATCTCTCTGCTTTCACCAAAACTGCTTATCGCCCATGGATGCCTCCGATCAATACTGTCGCTTTTTGGAGTGGGTCCCGCCTTTGCCTTTATCCTTTTTCCCCGTACTCAACATCTCCTTTGCGCATTGTCCTCACCTTCCTATCCAAAACTGTGTTTTCCTGCAATTCATTCAGATATTCAGGTAGCAGTTCATCAGTGGAAGGTAATTGACTTTGCTCTTTAGGATCCTCAATCATCGAAGGTTCAAACAATCTCAAGCAATCTGCATTTATGACTGAGTAGATGTGCATGTAAGCTGGTAGATCAAGGCGAAAAGCATTTTCACCGATCCTCTCAAGTATCTTGAAGGGTCCATTCCTGATAGGCTTTAGCTTCTTACCTTCACCTTGCATCCTGTCCTTGCTGATATACAGCCAGACCTGGTCTCCAACTTGAAAACTATGCTCCATCCAATGCTTGTTATGCCTAGCATTGTATTTGGATTGACTTTTTTCCAACTGTTCTTGTACTGCCTGGTGGATCTCTTGGATCTGTTCAATGAACCTAGTTGCCTTGTCCACATCATTGTGTCCATCAACTGTGGTATCTTTACCAAAGACAAATTCCAAAGGAGACCTTGGTGTGAAACCAAAATAGGTCTCAAAAGGAGATCTCTGTGTAGAAGAGTGTTTTGCTCCATTGTAAGCATGCTGCACATAACACAAATGTTCATCCCAAAGCTTAGAATGTTTGCTGCAATATCCTCTCAGTAACTGGATCACTATCCTATTAACTACTTCTGTCTGGCCATTGGTTTGTGGATGAAAAGTTGTGCTTTTCTTCAGTTGGGTGTCCATCATCTCCCAAAGACTTGACCAAAACTTCCCCATAAATCGGGTGTCTTGATCAGATATAAGAGAAGTGGGTAACCCAAAATGAACCCATACATGTTCAAAGAATAGTTTGGCAATTTGTTCAGTTGTAATCGGCTTATTACAAGGTATCAAAATTCACATTTTGCTGAACCTATCCACAACCACATATAGATAATCATGACCTTTTCTAGACTTAGGTAGTCCCCCAACAAAATCCATGGAAACACTTTCCCAAGGGTGAGAAGGAACTGGTAATGGAGTGTACAAGCCTAGTTTTCTATTGTTGGGCTTGCTTTTAACACACATAGTACACCCTCTTACATATCTAGAAACTGTCTCGCTCATTTTTGGCCAATAACAAAATCTTTGCAGTTGTGCAACTGTTTTACTTACCCCAAAGTGACCTGATATCAGAGAAGTGTGTGCTTCTCTAACTATATTTACTCTCTCAGTTTGTGGAATGCAGAGTTTCCCACAATGATATAAGAATCGGTCCTTCACATGATAATCCAATTCTTCTACCCTTTTTCCTTGACTCAAAGTTGCATATACATCTTTAAAGTCTATCTTGAGCATATTGTTCAATGTAACTTTCATGTAGTACAGAATTATGCTTAAGTATAGTAGATGCATTTATAATAGGTCTAGATAAAATGTCTGCAACTTTGTTATGTATGCCCTTTTTATATCTGATGACTAAATGAAACTGTTGTAGAAAACCCATCCACCTGTAATGTCTTGATTGTTGCAACTTAGTTTGGGAGTGTAAATATTGAAGTGGTTTATGATCAGTATGTATTACTGTCTCTTTGCCCATTAAGTAATGTTTCCACTTTTTCACACTCTGAACTAATGCATACAATTCTTTGTCATATGTAGGATAGTTAACTACTGCAAGATTAAAACTCTCAGAATGATAACATATGGGTTTACCGTGCTGTGTCAACACTGCTCCCATGGCATAGTCACTGGCATCTATTTGGATCCCAAATGGTCTTTGTAGATCAGGCAGTGCTAGTACGGGTGTTGTACTATTCTTTTCTTTCAAGGTGTCGAAGGCTTTCTGATGTTTACCTCCCCACTAAAACACCTTGTTCAATCCTATCAAAGCATGTAAGGGAGATGCAATTGAGGAAAAGTTAGAAATGAACTTCCTCCAATATTGTGTCGCTCCTAAGAAGCTTCTCACTTTTGTAGCAGACTTGTGTTTAGGCTAGTTTACAATGATTGCCACTTTAGAGGGATCTATTTTCAATTCACCACCCCCTACTATATGACCCAAATAATTTAGAGATGTTTTGCCAAATTCACATTTTGAGAGTTTAACATAAAGTTTTTCTCTTTTCAAAACATATAATGTTTGCTTAACATGCTTTAAGTGTTCTTCCCACACTTTACTAAAAATCAGAATGTCATCCAGATACACAATAACAAAATCATCAAGAAAAGGTCTGAGTACATCATTCATTAATCTCATGAAAGTAGTAGGAGCATTGGTCAAGCCAAAAGGCATAACCAACCACTCATACAATCCCTGCTTTGTTTTGAAAGCAGTCTTCCATGCATCTTGTTCTGCAACTCTGTCTTGATGGTATCCACTATGCAAGTCCAGCTTGGTGAAATAAACAGCTTTCTTCAATTGATCTAAAAGATCATCTATGCGAGGAAGGGGATAACGATTTTTTATTGTTATCTTATTCAGTGCTTGGTAGTCAATGCACATTATCCATGAGCCATCTTTCTTTCTCACCAAAACGATTGGTGACCCACATGGTGATGTGCTAGGCCTGATGAACCCCTTCTCGAGCAACTCCTGCACCTGATTCTTGATTTCAACATTCTCTAAAGTAGACAACCTGTACATTCCAATGTTAGGCAATGGAACATCTTGCTGCAAAATAATATCATGTACTATTTCCTTTCTGGGTGGCAGACCTTTAGGTTCCTGAAACAAGACATCATACTCTGAAACAATCTTTTCTATATTAGCTTGCTGCTTAGCATTACAGATTCAAATACATTGGTTTTATCAGGTTTCTTTTCCTTTACAACCATCAGTAAGAATTGTTTGCATGAATTTATCATTCTTTTCATCTGCCCTGAGTTTATGAGAGTATAGTTATTCTTGAGCTTATGAGTTCTTACAAAGCATTCGATTCCATCTTTAACAAGCAGATACTTGTTCTCAGCTCTACAGAAAATAGCTTTTCTATCATACAAGTAAGGACTTCCTAAAACAATTCCACATATATCCAAAGGAATTATGTCTAAGTCAACCTCATCTACAAATGCTGACCCAAAAGAAAACTTGAGTTTGCACTCTCTAGTCACTTGTAGTTGTGCTTTATCATTCAACCACCCTAATGGGTAAGGTTTCTTGTGAGGTGTAGTTGCTAATCCCAATTTCTTTACAATTGCTTCAGAAATCAAATTTACCTGCGAGCCACTATCAAAAAAAGTATCAATATTTTGATGTTTGGAAACAACTCGAATATGGAAAAGCTCATGTCTTCTTCTCTCATGTTCTTCATCAATAGTAGTTTGAGTAGATTTACTAGTAGATGCTTCAGAATTCTTACCTTTTATACCTGTGGTTGCAATGATTGTTTCATCTCCCGAGTTTGACCCCAAATCTTTCTGAATAGTTGCTGCAGTCTTCTTCTTCTTGCCCTCAGACTTCTTAGGTATCAGCTCTGGATGTAGAATCCAACAATGCTCATCATCATGCCCCTCCTTTTTAGAGTGAGTGCATGAAGCTTTGATTTTCGGTGCAGTGTTAGCCTTCCTTGCTTTCCACTTCTGCTTTCTTTTCTCCTTGCTCTTGCTTGCAATGGGTTGGGATGGTCCCCCAACTTTTGGATTTCCATTCTTTCCTCTAGCTTCTAGATGAGTAGCTTGTACAGATACCTCATCTATACTAGTGGTATTAAACATGAGGATGGTATGCCTCATGTAGCTGTGTATACCACCAATGTAATTCAATAGAGTCTCTGGTGAGTCTAATGAGATCCCTAGAATTAATGTTATCTTTCTAAATTCTTGAGTGTACCCTTGCACACTTTTCCCTTTCGACTGCTGAAGAGTTTGCCAACTCATCATAGCTTGTTGCATGTAGGCCAATGGATAGAACTGCTTCTTGATTGCAAAAACAAAGTCACTCCAGACAAAGATAGTCTTACCATGTCTTTTCATGTTAGCTTGTGTTCTGCCTTCCCACCAAACCAAGGCAGTGCCTCTTAGGCATAGGCTTGCCAACTGAATTTTTCTCTTGTCTGAATCGATGTTTTGTACTCTGCAATACACATCAATTTGTCTAATCTAATTGTCCAACTTTTCAGCATTTAGCTCTCCATCATATATAGGCAAGTCAAATTTAACGTTTAGCTTGATCAAAGATGCTTTCTTATTATGCACAGGGCTATTAGGAGGTGTGAGAAAGTTTTCCTCTTTCCCTTTTCCTTTTGAGTGGTCATGGGAATGAGACTCATCTTCTTCTTTGTCTTGTTTAGAACCTGATGAATCTTCATCCTTATGCTTTCTAAAGTCCCTATACATTTCTTCTACTATAGACTTTATAGCTAGGAAACTTTCTATGAATTGAGGGTCTGGCCCCATAGAACCTTCCTCTGACATTGTCTTCCGAGGATAGACTCTCCCAGTTTCAGGATTAGTTTTGACCAACTCTCCTTCTCCTAATTTGAGCTTTGATGTAGTGAGCATTCAATAGCTAAACCAACACAAGCTTGTCTAACCTTACAGCCTAGAGCTCTGATACGACTTGATCTATTAATCACCCTACGAGTGACCTCAATTAAAGATTTATTAAATGAAGGTATTATAGACTCATGTGTTGGTGTGTGTGTTTATGTTATTTAGGCAACAGATCGATCAGATTGCAAATACACAGATACTTGAAATGGAAAAAAGCAGAGAAATACAGTAAGCAAATACAAGAACACAAGAAATTAATAAGGAGTTCACCCTATCCTCCAGGGCTACATCTTTGGTCCAGCTCTCAGTGGTGGCCTTCTTTTATTATGTCTTGAAGCAGAGAATTATAGTGAAGGAGCTCAATATGAGTCTCCTAAAACAGATTGGCTTGGCAGGGTGGTTCTTGGATTCCCCAAGCCACTAGAGTACATAGAATCTTTTCCTTGCCAGCTCTTTGACCTCTCTGGTCTGACAGATCCTCTCAGGGATGGCTCAAATCTCTCAAGCTCTTAGGTGCTCGACACTGCCATTGGTCAGCTTGGCCCTCTATCGTCTTTCTACTTTTTGCTTCACTAGTTCTTCTCTTCTCTGTCTTATGTCTTCGGTGTTCCTCTCCAGGTGTGTGTCCTTATGTTCTCTGTTCATGGCTTTAAAGACACTAGAGCTCATGGTTGTTCGATTCCTCTTCCAACTTCATCGGTTCGCCTGCGACAACTGTGCTTGGAGTTCCCTGTCTCGGCGTCATCATCAGACTCACAGGGAGCGGCCACTTTTCCTCCTGCAAACTGCGCCAGCTTGCCTCGTCGGTTTGTTTTTTTAGTTACGTTTTGGAATGAGTCATTTTCTACCTTGGAGGTCAATTCAGACTTCAAATTCTTTCATATCACATCTTATCCCCCATCAATTTTGTCTTCTCCATCGGGCGCGATCTTAGTAGTTAGATCTGGAGCCCCCAGATCCAATGCCATCCGCTCGTTTTGCGCGGTTGACTTGCTCGATCGTTAGTGTGCGATGAGCGGCAGTTTTCTCTCTCCTTCACTTGCCATGCGTTGGGAACTGAGTGGAATCTCTCCGCTTTCACCAAAACTGCTTAAAGCCCATGGATGCCTCTGATCAATACCGCTGGTTTTTGGAGTAGGTCCCACCTTTGCCTTTAGCCTTTTTCCCCACAGTTTTCCTGGCTCACATGCGACCAAGCGCTCGGGGCTTCTCCATTTTGAGGGTTTTCGCCGAGCGATGTGCGATTAAGCACTAATCGTGCATCAAAAACTCCCTTTGTTTCCTGATCCGAGCTCCCCAGGGGCTAGTTTAGCCTCTCATGCAGTCTCCATGGGCCTCGATCAGTGTGCTTTGACCGAGGTCCTCGTCGTTCCACGTTGGCTGGTAACGACTATTTTTAGAGGTGTTTTTTATCGCTACTCTCAATTCTTTAAAGTCTATCCCGACCTAGTACAACTATGGTTTGTTTGATTAGTCTTCATGGATCCAATTCGGATCAGTAGGGCCCTAGTTCCTCGCCCTAAGTCCAACAGACCCCTCAAATTGACACTGGTTTTTTGCATGAAATTCATCCTAATGATTCTCCTTGTGATGTTGTAGGTGTATATTGGAACAAAATGGCCTTGATATGGAGGGAAAGAGAACATTAATAACATGATTTGACTACAGAAAATGATTGTTAGCCTCGCTGGAAAAAGGCCCAAAAATGGATCCATATATGCTCTTAAAGTCTCCAAATTTGCTTAAAATCATGCAAATGGATCCAAAAATGCTCTTGAAATCTTCAAGATTTTCTCAAGATCATCCAAAGGTCAAAATAAGAGCAAGAGGAGAGCCCTTGGAAGGGCGGAAATACACTATCGGGAGGCAAAAAGACTCCAAAACCATGAAAAAACCATGAAAACCAGTCAAGGCATAGCAGTCATTAGATCTGGCCGATCAACGGCCCAGATCTAAGTGGCAAATCACAATCAGTGATGCAGAGAGGATGACTTAAAGAAGGGGCACAAGACACTGTCGATCACCGATCTTTGATGATCGGATCAGCGGGTCGCATCGGCGGAGGCATCGACGATTTAAGGGCCCTGGGCATGAGCGATAAGCGATTACAATCAGATCGCATCACTATATCGCATCGGGACAACACCAAGGGGTGGAGCCTTTATACCTTCATATGGCCGATGCGATGATGTGGACCCAATGAGATTCTAAATAGTATTTGATAATATTTGAGGTCCACAGAAAGTCCAGTTTCAATGTATTTAGTTATATAATGAAATATAAAGGGGAACTTGGCAGCGCCGATAGCGATGAATCCCAGACCCGAAAGGGTTCGGGAAGTGAAATATATAATATTTGAAGTCTATCAAAGGCCATTTTCAAGTGTTTTTAGAGTTTTTCAAGCGTAATTCAAAATACAAAGGAAGCAAGGGACCAGGCCACTTGCGATAGGAGACAACGACCCAAAGGGCGGACCCGATAGAGGAATAAACAATTTTTGAGGACTTTTGAAATCCGAAAACGGCAGAGAGGGGTAGGATTTCTCAATTTGTTGTGTTTTCTGTTTAAAACAGAAACAATCATTATTTTTGGCAGAAGTCCACAATATGGCAGCGTTGTTCTGTGTTAAGAGAAATCATGCATTGATAAACATTTGAAAAGGCCACAACACACACAGCTTGCCAAAACAAACAGAAGCATCAACAGCCCAGCGCAACTCATAAAAAAAGAAAACATCATGGGGCATCTTTGGCACGAGAGAGCTACCAAACAGCGCATCAAACTACCTGAAGGTGGTTATTCCTCTGTCAGAAAGAGAAAACCTCCAAGCCATGCTTGCCTTCAGGGAATCAAACAGTTAAGGTATAGAGAGGATAGATTAAGACTCTAAGCCTTTGAGAGCTCAAGAGCATTGTAAAAGGCCTATAAAAGGCTAAAAACTAAATGGAGCAAGGGTTCAACTTCTGGAGATTATTCCTACTCTGTTCCTCCAAGCTTCTCATCTTCATTCTAGCAATATAAGCTTCTTTTTCTGTTATATGTTCAATGTCCATTTTCTCTGTTGTTCTATACTTGCACTTGAATAGGTTATTCATGTTTTCTACAATTTATAATGCAAGATAACTGTCATCTTATCTCTGCATTGATAAATTAGATTTGCAATTCTCATTTACTTCCTGTAGCTGGCCATTCATATGTTTTTATGTATGCAATCTGTTGGTATAGTCAGTATTCTCCATCTATTCATTGAATCTATAAACTATTGAGAATTAGTAGTCTAAAGCCTTGTATTGTTGAGGGTGTTAATGCATGTCTTGAGTGAGAATAGAGCTGAAATGGTTATCTGACTTGATCCAAACCATCATCCATTCCAATAGTTATGAGAACAATATTGAAGATTATATGTTACCAGGTATCTTCGAGCTGCAACCTAGGAGAGTTTCCTGGAGTGATAACATAATTGGCACCATTGCCGGGGAGAGGAAACTGAAGCTCAGCTTCCTTGGGAAACGACAAAGATCTAGCTTTGGTGATAGACAAATTCTGGGCACTTTTTTGGTTGTAATCATCGATCTGGCGACTCTACTGAAGGATGAACCTCTTGGCAACTCCACTTCATAGTTTTGGCTCAGTTTGTGAGGCATACTCAGAGAAATCCTCTGAAATCACAAGCTGACCCAATATCTGACCTTGAAAAAATCATCAGAGAAAGGAAGGTACTGTAGAAAGGAGCATCAGGTTCAGGTAAACCTAAACAATATTCTATATCTCTTCAAGAAAATCCTACAATAGAACAAATACATGTTAAGAGTATATCATCTAATATTAGCAGTGAAGAAAAAATCTCAGAGATTCATAAAGCTCCTTATTCTTTAGGTTCTCCTTTTGCTGAAAGCCCAAAGGAAACCTCACCTCCTATCCATCATACTCCTTTAGTCTTGTTAGTCACTCCTCAACCCTCTATCATTCAGATTTCTAGTACTCTTTTAGCCACCCACAGCTATGGCAGGTCCACAAGTACCTACCAAATGAAAGAATCATAGCTGCTAGGTATGGACCTTAATATTGCCCACTCCTTTGAATGCCATGCCTATTGGAGAATATCAGAAATATAGGCCTAAGTTCACTGGGACTGAAGGTGTCACAGTTGAGGAACATCTTGAGTCATTCTATAGCTATGCTGATAACTTGGACATTAGTGAAGATGATGTCTGGTCCATGAGAGTCTTTGTCCAAAGCTTAGATGGAGAGGCTAGAAAATGGTTTAGAGAACTAACCCCAAGATCTATAGCAGATATTGAGGCTTTAGATGATGCATTTCTAAAGAATTGGGGGGATAAGAAGGATCTCCTCTACTACCACACTGAGTTTGGCAACTTAAAGAGAGAAAATGGTGAGTTGTTGTCTGATTTTAATAAGAGGTTTAACCATATGTACAACAAGATACTAGTTGAAGTAAAACCCACTACTACCTCTGCTAAACTTACTTATGCTAGTGCTTTTGATTCTGACTTATGCCTATTGTTGAGAGAGAGGCGATGTGCTACTTTGGCTACATACAGGATGCAGCCTTGGAAGTGGAATCAAACATCATGGCTGCATAGAAGCTCAAGGGAAATATTGATAGAAGAAGACAAAGGGGTGAGTGCTCATCATCTTCTGATCCTAAGATTGATAAAATGACAAAAATGATCGAGTCATTAGCCTCTGAAATTTCCAAATTAAAGGTTAAGAAGCACCTTGGGAAAGGGAGAGTTCCTAATACCTTTGCTCCTAAAAATCCAAATCCAAATCCATATAGAAGAACTAATGAACAATTGCAGATTTTGCTAAGAAGCAAAGATGCCAATGAAGACCAAAGGGTGAAGGCTCCAATTCAAAATGCAGTCATGGAAGAAGAGCAATTTGAAGAAGATGATGAGATCCATTGTTTGGAAGACAAAGGCAATGATTCCTTTTTTACCTCAGTTGCCTATGCAAAGTCATTATTCAATGACCAGATTAACCAAGAATGGGATGGTGAAGCTATTCTACAAATTGTAGATCAGCAAAGATATAATCTAAGGTCAAAGATAAATAATGCCAAGGAAACTCTTGTTCAAAGAGCTGCTATCCCTACAGTACATCAAGTTAATAAGTAGAAGTAACCAACAGTTGATCCTATCATCCTTAAGGCTCCAGCTCATGAGGTAAGAGGTCTTGACAAGTCTCCTTCTCCTTTCAGTTTTCAATTAGAAATTCAGAAGCTAAGAATACCTATGCCTCTGATTGAACTAGTGAAGAATGAGTCCTTCAAAAGATCTATCCTCGAGGCCCTTGAGCCTAAAGCCATCCAAGCCTCCATTGACTATGTAAATCTACAAGATGACAAGCCAGTTGTTATTCTTAGCCCATTGATTGAAAATTGTGAAGACGGCTCCCCATCATTCTATGTCTCTCTGACTATTCATGATAAAATCCTTCACAGCTGACTTTTGGACACTAGAGCCAGCCATAATCTAATGCCCAAGGCTATCATGGATGAGTTTGGTCTTGACATTACAAAGCCTTATCATGACCTATTTCTTTTGACTCTAGAAAAGTGAAATGTCTGGGATTAATCAAGGACCTAGCCATCACTTTATCTCAGCTGCCCATGAAAAGCATGATGATGGATATTGTGGTAGCATATGTACCCCCTAAGTTTGGCATGTTACATTCCAGAGGTTGGATCAAGAGATTAGGTGGATCATTACAAAATGATCTGTCCTATGCTACTGTCCCAGTTTTCAGAGGTGAGAGCAAGAGATTATATAGAGAAACTCAGTTGGATTATATCATCAGTGATGAAAGGAATCCCACTAATCATCCCATCTGTGTTGTTGACACTGATCTTGGAGCATGTATTCTTCATATTGAAGAATCCTAGTTGGCCTCCACACAGCGTAAAAAACCAGTTTGCTAGATCGCTGAGGAAGAAGCCCCACAAATTTGGGACATTTTCTTTAATGGGGCTTGCTCTAAGGAAGCTGCAGGGGCAGTTGTAGTCCTTGTGTCCCCCACACAGGAATACATTCATTTATATTTCAAATTAACCTTTCAGGTCACATACAACATAGCAGAGTATGAAGCTTTGATTTTGGGCTTAAGTGTTGCTAAAGAAATGGGCATCAAAGGCCTGAAAGTGTTTGGAGATGCAGACCTCATCATTCATCAGGTCAATAAAACTTTCCAAGAAAAGCATCCGAGGTTGAAAGCATACATAGATGAGGTATGGAGGCTCAAGGACTCTTTTAATAATTTCAACATTTCTTACATTCTGAGAATGAAGAACCAGCTTGCTGACTCCCTTGTTGTGTCTGCTAGCACATTTATTCCTTCTTTGCCTCCTAAATTAATATATGAAGTTCAGTTTAAATATAGACTTTCTATACCTGACAATGACAAATACTAGAAATTTTTTGAAGATGATGATGAAATTAACAGGTTTTTACAAGTCATTAAGGAATTTTCTGAAGTGTACATCGACCAAGAAAATGAAACCATGGAAGAATGCAGCCAGTCCAAGCTCAAAAACGAGATCGGTCGAGGAACCATTGTCTAGCTACCTAGTAACCATATACCAAAGGGATTGGTCCCTCTAGAGAAGCTATTCTATCATAACGATGTGCCTTATAAGCCTGCCAAAACAGAAAACGAGTCTGTTGTTCGTAAACACAATATAGGGAGCCGAACCCATCCGAAATACATAAATTTGTCCACTCATTTGTCCTCTACCCAGAATTCCAAGTATTGCACCCTCATGAAGCAATTCGTTGATATTTTTTCCTGGGAATACAACAATCTTAAAACCTATGACGCAGACATCATTCAGCATAAGATTCCACTACAAAAAAACACCATCCCTTTTAAGCAGAAATTAAGATCTATCAGCCCTCTCTTATTTCCTTTGATTGAGAAAGAGATCAAGAAGTTGTTGGATGCCAAAAGCATAGTTCCCCTAAGTTATTCAAAATGGATAGCTAACCTGGTGGTAGTAAGAAATAAAAATGGAGAAATCAGGCTTTGTGTTGACTTCATAAATCTGAACAAGTGCTCTAAAAGAGATAACTACCCCCTGCCTAAGATGGAACACTTGCTGCAAAGAGTTTCAGGGGCCAGAGTCATGTCTTTCTTAGATGGATTTTCAGGTTACAATCAGGTTGTTGTACATCCAAAAGATCAGGAAAATACCGCCTTCACTACTCCTTGGGGAACTTTCATGTACTCCAATATGCCTTTCGGACTGATGAATGCTGAGGATACTTTTCATAGGGCCATGGACATAGCCTTTGTGGGAGAGAAAGACAAGTTTGTCCTTATTTATCTTGATGACATAACAGTCTTCTCCAGCAGTCACAAAGACCATTTGCAGCAATTGAAGAAGGTCTTCCTAAAGTGTAGACAGTTTGGAATTTCGGTGAACCCAAAGAAGTCACAGTTTGCTCTAGAAGAAGGAAAACTTTTGGGACATATTGTTTCTGCAAAAAGTGTGAAGATTGATCCAGCAAGGGTTCAAGCCATTCAGACATTGTCCATCCCAAGATCAAAAAGGGACATTCAATCCTTCTTGGGTAAGATTAACTTTGTAAGGATTTTCATGCCAAACTTTGTAGAGTTAGTAAAGCACATCACTTCCATGCTGAAGAAAGGATCAGAAATAAAATGGACAGATGCTTCAAGAAGCTCTTTTGAAGCCATCAAGCAAGCTATCATGGAAGATCCCACTCTAATTAGCCCAGATTACACTAAGGAGTTTTGTATCTTCTCTTTTGCCTCTTATGATACACTTGCATCAGTTCTGTTGTAGAAAAATGATGAAGGCATAGAGCACCCTGTGGCCTTTTTCAGCAAAACATTAAGGGATGTTGAACTAAGTTATGGCCTTATTGAAAAACAAGCTTATGCTCTCATAAAATCTTTAAAGGCATTTAGAATTCATATTCTGCATTCCAAAGTGGTTGCATATGTACCTTCAGCCTCAATGAAAGATGTCTTAACTCAGCTAGATATTGATGGAAAAAGAGCTAAGTGGATTGTAAAATTCATAGAGTTTAACATAGAGGTGAAGCCCACTAAGCTTGTCAAAGGCCAGGGCTTGGCTAAACTTATGGTTGAAGAAAATTGCAGCTTGTTAGACATAAATTGCATGGGTCTAAATTCAGATGATGAGCAGACAGAGGGGCAGTAGAAGAGCAAAAGAAAAATAAGTCTCTGGCTGAAAATGTAGCCACCTGTGAATGGTATTCTAGCATAGTTCATTTGTTGCAAAAGCTAGAAGTCCCTCCAGGGCTCAGCTCAAGTCAAGCCTAGGCCATTAAACTCAGATCAGCCAAATTATGCATAAATAAAAATTTGCTTTATTGGAAAGACCCATCAAGAATCCTCTTGAGATGTCTAGATAAAGAACAATATGGAAGTCATACACCAGTTCCATTCTAGCATCTATGGAGGGCATCATTATTGGAAAACCACAACCCACAAAATCCTGAGGGCTGGGTATTATTGGCCTACTCAGTTCTTCGATGTGTTTTCTTTTGTGAAATCTTGTGACAAGTGTCAGAGGTTTGCAGGAAGACAACAGCTAAAATATTTGCCCTTGAAGCCAGTACATATCAATGGTCCCTTTCAGTAGTGGGGCTTGGACTTTATAGGTGAGATCAACCCACATTCCAGTGGCCAACACAAATGGATCTTAGTAGCCACTGATTATTTCACCAAGTGGATTGAGGTTATACCCACTAAGAATGCTAATCATCAAGTTGTCATAAAGTTCTTGAATGAGAATATTTTCACTAGATTTGGTTGCCCAACCAAACTAGTCACTGATAATGCAGTAGCTTTCAAGACAAAATAATTGGTGGACATGACTGAATCCATGGGCATTCAAGTGGTGCATTCTACCTCATATTATCTTCAAGGCAATGGCCTGGCAAAATCGTCTAACAAGAGTCTGGTAAGGGTAATCAAAAAACTGTTAGAGGACAACAAAAAGAGCTGGGATTCCAAGTTGAAGTTTGCGTTATGGGCTGACAGAGTTACCATAAAAAAGTCCATAGGGAATTCTCCATTTAAACTGGTTTATGGCACTGATGTTGTTTTCCCTATCCAGCTGATTCTCCCTGTGGCTAAATTCTTGCAAGAAGAACAAGATGAAGAGAATGACATGGTAAGAAGAATGAATAACCTAGTTTAACTACCACAAATCAGAGAGCAGTTGGTTGAGAAGTCAAAGGCTCATCAGAAGAAAATCAAAGAAACCTTTGATAGGAAGGAAAAAGTGGACAATTTCCAAGTTGGTGACTGGGTGCTTAAATGGGATGCATTTAAGGAAAATAAAGGTAATAATGGCAAGTTTGACTCCTTATGGATAGGTCTGTTTGTCATCGCTCAAATTCAACAAAACAATACGTTCATTCTGCACAGTCTGGAAGGAGGAGATACTTTTGGTAGCCCAGTAAATGGGCAGTTCTTGAAAATATGTTTTTTCCAGTTTTTATTTTCATTACAAAATAAACTCCATGCCCAATGGAACACTAGGGGGAATATTTGATTTTGTTTTTCAGGAAAGGCATTGATCTGTTATCCTTGAAACCTCATAGGGAGGGTTTCATCCCCAAAAGGAGCCAGTGTTAACCTCATTGGCAAAAGGCCCAAAAATGGATCCATATATGCTCTTAAAGTCTCCAAATTTGCTTAAAATCATTTCAATGGATCCAAAAATGCTCTTGAAATCTTCAAGATTTGCTCAAGATCATCTAAGTTTCAAAATAAGCATAAGAGGAGAGCCCTTGGAAGGGCGAAAATACACTATTAGGAGGAAAAAACACTCCAAAACCATGAAAAACAGTCAAGTCACAGTAGCTGTTAGATCTAGCCGATCAACGGCCCAGATCTAAGCGGCAAATTGCATTCGGCGCTATAGAGAGGACAACTTAAAGAAGGGGCGCAAGATGTCGCCGATCAGCGATCTCCGATGATCGGATCGACGGGTCGCATCGACGATTTAAGTAAGGGCCCTGGGAATGAGCGATAAGCGATTACAATCAAATCGCATCGCTATGTTGCAGCAGAGCAACACTAAGGGGCGGAGCCTTTATACCTTCGTATGGGCGATGCGATGATGTGGACCGACGGGATTCTAAATAGTATTTGATAATATTTGAGGTCCGCAGAAAGTCCAGTTTCAATGCATTTTCAATGTATTTTTGTTATATAACGAAATAAAAAGGGGAACTTGGCAGCGCCGATAGCGATGAAGCCTAGACCCGAAAGGGTCCGGGAAGTGAAATATATAATATTTGAAGTCTGCCAAAGGTCATTTTCAAGTGTTTTAAGAGTTTTTCAAGCGTAATTCAAAATAAAACGGAAGCAAGGGACTAGGCCACTTGTGATAAGCGACAGCGACCCGAAGGGCAGACCCGATAGAGGAATAAACCATTTTTGAGGACTTTTGAAGTCCGAAAAGGACAGAGAAGGATGAGATTTCTCAATATTGTTATGTTTTCTGTTTAAAACAAAAACAATAATTATTTTCGCCAGAAGTCCACAATATCGTAGCATTATTATGTGTTAACAAAAAGCAAGCATTGCTAAACATTTGAAAGGGCCACAGCACGCGCAGCTTGCCGAAAACAAACAGAAGCATCAACAGCCCAACACAACTCTTCAAAACAAACATCATAGGGCGCTCTGGCACGAGATAGCTCCCAAACAATGCATCAAACTACTTAAAGGTGGCTATTCCTCTGTCAGAAGGAGAAAACTCTGAGCCATTCTTGCCTATTCAGGGAATCAAACAGTTAAGGGACAGAGAGGATAGATTAAGACTCTGAGCCATGCTTGCCTATTCAAGGAATCAAACAGTTAAGGGACATAGAGGATAGATTAAGACTCCGAGCCTTTGAGAGCTCAGAAGCATTGTAAAAGGCCTATAAAAGGCTAAAAACTAAATGGAGCAGGGGTTCAACTTCTGGAGATTATTCCTACTCTGTTCCTCCAAGCTTCTCATCTTCATTCTAGCAATATAAGCTTCTTTTTTTGTTATATGTTCAATGTCCATTTTCTCTGTTGTTCTATGCTTGCACTTGAATAGGTTATTCATGTTTTTTGCTGTGCCTAATGCCAGATAACTGTCATCTTATCTCTGCAGTGGTTAATTAGTTTTTCAAGTCTCATTTACTTCCTATAGCTGGCCATTCATATGTGTTTATGTATGCAATCTGCTAGTACAATCAATATTCTCCATCTATCATTGAATCTATAAACTATTGAGCATTAGTGGTCTAAAGCCTTGTATTTTTTAGGGTGTTCATGCATGTCTTCAGTGAGAATAGAGCTGAAATAGTTATTTGACTTGATCCAAACCATCATCCATTCCAATAGTTCTGAGAACAATATTGAAGATTATATGTTACCAGGCATCTCTAAGCTGCAACCTAGGAGAGTTTCCTAGAGTGATAACAATGATATCGCCACAATCCAGGCTTTAAGATATTGTGGGCTCTTAAATTCTTTTGGCTTCCTGATATGAGGCAACAAATAGAGTTATTGAGGTATCTTGTTAGTGCATGGGATGTTCAAGTGCAAGCATTTAGACTTGGTGCACATACACTAGAAATACAGGTAGAGGGAATATATTTCTTGATTGGTCTATAAAGGCGAGGTGCCCCCATCTCTTTGTTTGGTTCAAGGAGTGGTGGAGAAACAATAAAAGATGATGTCAATACACATTGTTGACCGAGATCCCAACCAACTAAGGATGGAAAAATTAACATCAAAGATGTAGTCTATTTGCCTTTAAGAAAAATCTTATTCCTTATTTTTATATTGGTTGGTGGTGTATCTCTCCATGTGGCTAACAATTCACATATGCAATATGCTCTAGAATTTTTGGAGTCGATTCTATCCAATTGGAGTGAAGGGGTGTTGGTAAACATGAAAGATCAACTAACTAAATAAAAATATGGATGGTTGAAGAACTTTGACTATGGTTTGATTCTAATCTCTTTTTCTCTAGAGTGGATTCCATTGCTCAGGCCATAACACATTGTGCTCGACTTCGCAGATCCAAGAGTCCCACAAATGAGGAGATGGGTGGATCTCATGTCTGGGCTGTAGGTTCTTTGTCGATGAGCTTCACATATGTCTTCTTCAGCTAGTTGCACATGCAACTTATCATGATAAAAGACTATTCATACACAGAGATGGATTTCTATATAGACCTGGAGCTCAATCTTCTTGATGGCAAGCGATGGGGTGCCATAGGTAAGACATGTAGAAATTTTATGAATAATTTGACACTTATTCATCCGAGATTATCCTGATTATACACTATTGTGGAATGCATGCATAATACATAATCTCATCTACGTTGATCATCAATTTAGCAGTATTCAGAAACAATTGCATGCGAATATAGAAGCATCAATCACACATATCAACACAGTATGTACCCAGGGAAAGCATAAAGCTGAAAACCCCACAACTATCTGTATATTATATTGATTGAGATCATGTAATAGTACACAGTACAATACTCCTCACAAGTACTCAACATTATCTCCACCTGTTACACACAAACTAGCTCAGATCTGAATCAATCACTGGCTCAAATCTCCTCTGCTGCTTGCCTGCCTCCACTGTGCAATCCTGCATAGGGAATGGATGAGAATCGCTGAACCATTCACTTGTTTCCCTTGTGTAACACTACGCAATCCTCATTGGCAACTCAATCCCACTGATTGTGCAAATCACATGCACAACTATAGTCACAACTGACAGCTGTCTTGCCCTTTCACTCACCTCTAACACTTGTCTCCACTGAACTGTCCATGCATTGAGTTAACTGATGTACTCTTCAGTTGCTTTATGATTTAATAATTAGTGAATTAATTAATAACTAATTCACATCACTCAACATTAGTCTATTTTCCAGTTAGACTAACTACAACTAGTTCAAATAAATCAAACTGAACACAACTTCGTCAACTCCTGATCCAACTCCACATAACTCAATCACTGAAGTCCTCCATGTAATAGCTCAAGTTAACCCATAGGAACCATGTATTTCCTTCTGGCAGCTGCATGTGCCACATTTGTAGCTCGAATTGAAGTGCTCCAAGAGAATAAGATAATGTTTATAGTCCAAATATTATTAAGAGATAATAATATTCGACTGTTCTATTTTTAGCCTGGCGGTCTAAAAATAGACTCCACCCACATGTCTAAAAATAGAAGTCCATATATTTTTACCATCTTGACCAATCATCCACAAATAGCATCCTGCAACTCATAGACCATGATCCATATGTCTAAAAATAGACTTTGTGCCAAAAATAGCCAACAAGCCCACTTAGTGAAGGTGACTTCTTTCCACTAAGCTCCATCATCTTGTTGCAATCTCAACACTCCCTCTCAACAAGATATGGATTATCAGCAACCTCTATCCTGTCTCGGTGGTACTCGAATTTTCTCCTGGTGAGCGCCTTCGTCAAGATATCAGCATCCTGATCCTCCGTGGGAATATATGAAAGTAACATGATTCTCCACTACACACAATCTTTGATATGATGGTACCTAATGTCAATGTGTTTGGATCTATCATGAAATACAGGATTAGCTGAGAGTTTAATGCAACTCTGGTTATTACAGTAAATCATAGTAGGATCCAAATGAGACCCGAACAACTCGACCAAGATCTTCCTCATCCATATAGCCTCGCATGCAGCGAAACTTGCTGCCTTATACTCAGCCTCCGCGGAACTAAGTGCCACGGACCTCTGCTTCCTGCTATACCAAGAAACTGTTGCCGATCTGATACTGAAGATCCCTCCAGATGTGCTCTTTCTATCCGTTGGGCTCCCTGCCCAATCTGCATCCGTGAAGCCACATAGGTTCACCTCATCCTCCTATCTGTACCACAATCCATATCCCGATGTGCCTCTGATATAACGCAATACATGCTTTCCCGCCTTCCAAAAGAGCTTGGTAGGCTTAACCATAGCTTGTGAAAGCTGGTTAACAGCATAACATATATCAAGTCGTGTATTGACCAGATACATAAGTGACCCCACCAACTTTCGATAAACAGTGGCATCCACTACCTCCGCTGAAGTAGAATCCTCCTTCCTCCAACCTCCAGGAAGAGGAGTATCACCAGGCTTGCAGCCATGCATGTTCAACTTCTCCAGTATCTCTCGAGCATACTTACCCTAAGAAACAAATAGTCCATCACTGCGCTGCCAAATTTCCAATCCCAGGAAATAATGAAGGAGGCCCAAGTCCTTCATCTCAAACTCCCGAGCAAGATCCTCCTTGCATGAAAGTGTCAACAGCTCATCTCCCCATAGAATCAAATCATCTACATACAATACAATGATAAGCAACTTACCCTCCACCACAATCTGGTATAGGTTAGGATCCGCCTCACTCTTGGAGAATCCAAGTCCGGTGAAATAGTTGTCTATCCATGTGTACCAAGCACGAGGTGCTTATTTCAACCCATACAACGCTCTCTTGAGCCTGCACACATGCGACTCGCTGTTGAAGATCTCGAAACCTTTGGGTTGCTCTATGTACACTTCCTCCTCAATGAATCTATTGAGGAACGCGGTCTTCACATCCATCTGATGAATGTGCCACCCCATCTACGCTGAGACAGCAAGAATCGTCCGTATGGAAGAATACCTTGCGACAGTTGCAAAGGTCTCCTCATAATCGATCCCCTCTATCTGTGAGAAGCCTCGGGCAACAAATCTTTCCTTGTACTTCTCCACACTCCCGTCAGCTGCCTGCTTCACTTTGTATATCCATCTCAAACCCACCATTAATTTCCCTTCCGGTCTTGGGACAATCTGCCATGCACTGTTTCTGACAATTGAATCATACTCTTCCATCATGGCGTCTACCCATGAGGGTTCCTCCACAGCTTCCTCGAAAGAGGATGGGTCCATCACGACACATTTTCTCACAAGAGCCATGTATCCAATGTACCGATCCAGTGATTTTCTCTGCCTGTGCTCTGTTGTAGGTGGTCCTACAACCTTCTCTGCATCTTGAGCCAGTCGCTCAGCTTCTGTAGTGCGCTTTCGCCCTCTGATGGTTGGCACTGCATGAGTGGTCTCTTCCACTC
>APFE030494853.1:0-17744 GCA_000404065.3 Pinus taeda | reverse complement strand
GATCCATATGTCTAAAAATAGACATAGTCTAAAAATAGACTTTGCGCCAAAAATAGCCAGCGGGCCCACTTAGTGAAGGCGACTTCTTTCCACTAAGCTCCATCATCTTGTTGCAATCTCAACAAGACATTTTGACCATTTTTTTGTACTTTTAAGTTTTACATTTTTTGTGATTTTTTATGTATTTGAGACTAAATTACCAATTTGTACACATGCATATATTGGACCCGTTCGACTAGTGGGTTCTTCATATCTTCATCATGCAGGAGACCCACAACATGCACCAATAATAATACAGGAAACTCTAGTAGGACGAGAGGTACTACATGATCTCGATGTGGCCGAGGTCCTAACAGAGGTTGAGCATAATATGGAGGTGTTGATCTGTGGTATAGCTAAGACTAGGATCGACTAGCTCCCTATGTGACTGCAACAACATACTATTGGCGTGCTTGGACGTATCAACTAGCTTCTGTGCAAGATGGCTCACACAGTAGCGAGATACCATGAGCACTATGATTAGTCTACTAGGAGGCTTACAACCATATTTTGGTCGCATGTATATTTTAGGCCATGTAGCCACATGTGTCTCAGGCACAAATTTGATATATATGTAAAACTATTTATCTTCAATGCTTCTTATGGTTCTATTATTTCATTTCAATGTGATGTGATGTGTATTGAATTAATTTACTAGTGTCACAAATGTCTATCTAAAACATTATTAGCAAGTGCATTTGTCAATGTATTTAGATTTCTAGAAATGTGTTGATACTAGATGAAATCAAAATATCTTTTCACAAGGTGAACCCTCATGAACATGTGAAACATAGTTGGACTTCTAACCGAATATACATTAGTCAATTATAGTACTACAAGTTGTGAGTCAAGTCTCATGACTATATGACATATACCAAGAGAAATAATATTAGAGAACAATTCATTCATTGCGCTACACTCAACGATGTTATTTGTAGAGCAACTGATACAAATGCCATATAACTCACTAACTCACGATTTGGATAAAATATGGTCGAAGTTGCGGAAGAGAGGTTTTGAGTACTATGACTAGCACCATTAGCATAACCAATGTATGGTTCAAGGGATGCCGACATCTGCAAACCAAATGTAAACATAATTAACAAAAACCTAGGAATATATGAAGGGAACACACTACAAACACACTCAACCACACCTATATACAATATGTACACAATGCACTATGAAAAATTCAAGCATATCATTTCTTAAGGTACAACCCATTTCTAGGTTGTGCTAAGCGAATTCCATCAAAATCAACTAGCGCATAGGCCCATTTAGCAAGAACATGTTTGACAATATATGGACCCAACCACATTGGTTCAAACTTCCTCGATCCTAATTTATTAGACCCTTGATCATATAACATAACAGGGTCTCTTTCTGAGAAGACACAAGGCTTAACACTCTTGTCATATTATGCCTTCATACATTTCTTATTGGATTTGTTATCCATAACAGCATCTCGTCGGGTTTCATCTAAGTGTGTCATATGTAAGAGACGTTCCTCTTTCACGGAAGTAGAATGGAGTAAGTCGACAACAAGTTTGAGGGATGGAATTTCACATTCAACTAGAAGGATTGCTTCCAAACCATAAACTAATTGGAAAGGCGTAAATTCGGTAGCAGTCCTAACATAATTTTGGTATGCCCATAAAGTCACATAAAGAATGAGATGCCAACCTGATTTATGAACCCCTATCATACATTGAAGCATTGCTTTGAGAACTTTATTAATCACCTCAACTTTCCCGTTTGCTTGAGGGAAGTAGGGAGTGGAGCTTTCATGAGAAAGTCCCAACTTGGCAGTTAATTTAGATACCATGTGATTGCTAAAATGTTTTCCATGGTTCGTAACTACAACTTACAGAACACCAAACTGCGTAATGACATTGTTGAAGAAAAATAAAGCAATTGTTTGGTTGGTATTGTTATATGTAGGCATCAGCTCAACCCATTTGGTAAAACAATCAATTGCTATAATGATATAGCCATGGCCCCCAACCGAGTGAGGGTTACATGTCATGAAATAAATGCCCCATTTCACAAAAGGACCAATGACGATAACACGATGGAAAGAAGCAGGCAGAGCATGGAGCTTTCGATCAAAAATCAGGTAGGCATGATGCTTTTGGAAAGCGAGGATATAATCACGAAATATGGTGGGCCAAAATTAACCAACTCGTAGGATCTTCTATGTGATGGCATATCTAGATAAATCAATGCTACATGCCCACGAATGACATTAATTTAAGACTCTCTTAGCTTCCTCATGGGTGAGGCACCTTCAAAACACCGTATCAATACCATGGTGATAGAGAGTGTCACATATTATAATATAATGTTTGGCTTGATATCAAATACGTCATTGGTCAGAGAGAGAGGTATTAGGCCGAAAAGTCTGGGACTGGAGATATATGAGAATATCTCCATACCATTGGTCAAATGTCAAAATCATAAACAATGACTCATCTGGAATAGAACTGCTAGATGTCGTTTTAGTTTCAGAATTGGGAAGGTTGCAAATTAACTCAGCAAAAACTAGGGATTTCTTCAACTTGGATTTCACGAATTCCAAATTGAGCTGTTGTAGGTTGAAAATCCACTTAGAGTATTTGCCCCCTACTAATAGTCGTAAGAGGATGTACGTCATAGGGTTGCAATCCGAAAAAACCATAGTTTTATGGAGCAGGATGTAATGGCGAAAACTTTGGATAGCTTGCACAATTACCAAAACTAACTTATCAACATGAGTGTACTTGACTTTGGTATCATTGATATTATGAATCAAGTAATAAATAGAATGTTCAGTACCTACATCATCATCCTGAACCAATACCATAGAAATGGTAGTACTTGCAGTGGCGAGGTACAATAAATAATAATGTTGGTAATCAAGGGGGTATAATAAAAATGGTTGAACTAGTGCATATTTCTAGGCATCCAACATTTTTTTAGCAACGTCATCCCAATGGAATGGGACCCATTTATTTAGAAATCAAGTAAATCCTTTGGTTAGTTCAGCATAAATGGGAATGAACCTTCGAAGAAAGTTATCCTTCCCTTGGAGTCATTGAATCTGAAGGAGGGAAGAAGGAGAAGTTAGATCATTGATTGCATGAACTTTCAAGAGATCAATGCGAATTCCTTGATTTGATATAAAAATATGAGAAGACGACCGAAGCTAACACAAAACACACATTTGTGTGGATTGAGTCGAATGTTATAATTTTAACATCGTAAAATTATAGCCCTAAGATGCATCAGGTGATGAGCTTGACATCGTGAATGAGCAAGAAAATAATTTAAAAATAAGGTTTCACAATATGTTTTATCTTTTGGAAGGTGTAATTCATGGCCCTTTGGAATGTAGTCCCATCATTCTATAATTCGAAAGGGAGTTTTTTGTATGCAAATGTGCCCCAGGGACAAGTGAATGCAGTGTTATGTTGGTCTGCTTGGACAATTTTGATTTGATTATATCTGGATAAACTGTCCATAAATGAAAATATCTTGCAACTGACACAATCATCAACAATCTGGTTGATGAATAGGTGGGGTAGTTTTCCTTCGGACAAGCATGATTTATGTCTTGATAATCGATGCACACATGGATTTTTCCCCTTTTTTCATAACATGAACAATATTAGACACCTAGGCAGTTAAAGGTACGTGATAGATGAAACCAACTTGTAGAAGTTTTTTAACTTTGGCTTTGATAACATCAGCCTTCTTGGGATGAATAGGGTGAAGGCATTGCCGCACTAGTTTAGCATCAGGGTACATTTTAATGTTGTGCACAACAATGTTTGGATTGATACTAGGCATTTCTTCATAAGACCGGGCAAAAACATCTTTGAATTCTTGGAATAAGGCTTTATAATTCTTGACCTCATCTAGAGAGAAAGATGCATTGATATGTAGATTTTCGACAATGCTAGGTTTAATTGAAATGTAGAGAGGGATGGTCTCTTCAATTTTTGACAAGTTCTTCTCATAACCAATATCATAAATGGACGTGGAATTCATAGATAACTCAATGATATTGGGTTGATAAATTTCATTAAAATAGTCCTCGAAGGAATATGGCAAGGATGAATGATGTTGATGATCGGCCCATGGTGCATCATATGGCATCATGATCTCCTTGATGCTCTCAACGGTGGAAAATGTACAAGAGAAAGGATTAGATGACATACCATAATCTAAAGAACAATCAATCCCATTGATCCGAGAGGAAGGATCATAATAGGTTGCACAAGCTGAATGGATGGATTCGTAATTTTGGTCAATAGGGTTGAGCAACATACCGTCACCAAAACTATCTATATTTGATTGATTTGGTAGTACCCATGGATCAACTTGAGCAGTACAAGAAGAAATCATATTAATTAGGCAAGTGAAGTGGATTTGTTGGGAAGTTATAGAGGAGGAGGCAGAAAGGTTCCCATGAGAGAGGGATCCTTAAGAAATACAACTCCAACATGCTAATATGGATGAGGGGTTTCCCCACTGGAGGGGCACTTCTAGTAACTAAAAAATTAGTGCCAAAGAAAGTGAGTTCATTGATCACTATGATACCTCCTTTATAAGGAAAAGCAATCATCTGAAAGTATGTGGAAATAACCGCAACTGTGGCGTAGACCCACATGTGACCTAGTAGAAGATTATAATCTAGAGGTCTGTCAATAACTTTGACTTCTACTGATACAGTCTTGGGTGGGGCAATTTTGTAACACCTCAAGAGTGGACATAGCTGATGGGGCTTGAACCACGTTCTCAAATTTGTTATAATTTTGAGCAGCTCTTGCATGAGGTTTGAATGTCGATTTATGAATAACACCCTTGGGAGGCTTAATTTTTAATTAAGTAGGTATGACATTTGGGGTAGAGTCCGATGGTGATGCGGTCGAACTGGTAGGTTGATTAGTATCTTGACCATTCTAAGGATTTGTATTAACACAGTCCTTACTTCGAGTAGTCACCAAAATATAATTTTTAGTCTTAGTATATGAAAGCATTGAAACCGAATTAGAGGAAGTAGGGTCCTAGGCAACCAAATTGGTCTCCTGATTTGGGAATGGGTCTGCCAACACAACAGGTGTAGCAGAGGGTTTAAGGAATTGATTCACCTCTTCTTGGCGTTGACAATCACGAGTGAAGTGCTCCTCATTACAGATTAGACATGGGTAATGAGGTTTCCTCTTTTCTTCAGGAGACATATTGTTTTGTTTATCCTGTGGAGCATTGTCTTTCTTCTTCTTTCCTTTTCCTTTCTTCTTACTTCCTGTTTGCGGAGATTTGCCTTTAGATGACTAAATGACATTGATCTCAAAAGTAGAAGTTGTAGGAGTGGAAGGAGGGTTTTAAGTAGCGACAACAAGTGTTGAACCAAATGGTTTACTTGTCGGTTGCTGGCTATAAGATCCAATCATGCCATCAACACCATGTGATTCTTTACCAGGAGTTTGAGAAATAGTATTGATAGGTCACAGAGCATCAAGTATCTTATCATACAACGTGCATAATTGGGTATAAATGAAATCCAAGTACTAGGCACGAGCGATTACCTGTTATTTGGTCACGACTCTGCCTTTGGCTATGTTTTCTGTAAGAGATGGCAACAAAGACTTTATGAACCATTCAACTAACAATTTATCAGAAGTGTCCTGGTGATGGACCCCCGTTGGGGTTCGAAACGTCGATAGACTGAACTGGAAACTGTGGATAATCCGAAACATGAAGCTACAAAGACTTTATGAACCATTCAACTAACAATTTATCAGGAATTAAAGTCTTAACCAAACAACGAGGATGTCACCACTCATGAATATGATAAAAAATGTGAGTGGCTTTACTATGTTTGAAATTGGTTAAGAATTTTGTTCCAGTTTCATATCTGATGGGTAACTAGAAATGTGTTAGGATTGTAGTAGCTAAGGTGCTAAAGACATTAAACGAAGCTTGAGGTAATTCTATGTACCATTTAGATGTCATACTAGTGAGTGTATGTTGGAAAAGATGCAAATGAACAAAATCATCATTGAGGGAGTTTGAAGAACACTACAAATGATATGTGATTATATGCGAGGATGGGTCTTCTCCAGGATTTCCATTAAATATAGGAATATCACAAGGAAACTTGGTAGGAATAATCATCCACCAAGGAGAATGAGTAATGGGATCATTGGTGAGCTTGGTCAAATCCAGTAATTCAAGAGTTTCCATGAATGGAAATTACCTGTTAATGTCCAATGAAGGATATCTTGGATAAGAAGGAATAACCTGAGCAACATGTCTCTATGTCCTGGAATAATGATGATTTTGATAGCGAGTATACACATAAACCTACCATCCCGTTCCACAATAACCTTGTAAAGGTTGGAACGATTGAGTTTGGACTTGTTGACTGTAAGGAATCTGAGGGATACCTTGATACGACGGATATGGTTGCCCCATTGGATTCTTCATCATCTAACATAAGTTGGATTTAGTTGTGGTTGTGTCTGTGCCATACCATACACATTCTGACCCATTTGAGCTTGAGTAATGGCCTACCCAAATTGTTGTGATTGTAAGTTACCTTGAAGAGGTTGGGTATACATGGGTTGAGATGCACTAGATACCAACATAATGGGTTGAGTTAAAGGTACAACCTATAAATGTTGGCTCACATTCATTTGAGTTTGGATAGGTTGAGACATGTGTTGTTGAATAAAAATCTTAGGGGTAGATGGAAATAGTTGAGAAGCTAAAGATGACGCCACAACTAAACTAGGTTGAATAGGAAAATTAGGTTGCCAAACACTAGCAGTCATTCATGAATAAGGAAGAATCATTTGAGGTTGAGCACTAATTAAGGAAATGGAAATGAACCTACAACATGTTCCCCCCTACTGAAAGAAGAGGGTAATATAGAGGCAACTACTCCCCATGTGGAGGGTTCACAATAGGAGATGGATTGGGCTACTTTAACTAACCATGTACACTAACATAAGGGCTATTCTGTTGTTGAACTGTAGGTGTAGATGGAGGAAGAGGAGAAGACTATGTAATGCTCATTAATGGAGTGCCAAATGAAATTCCAGTGGTAGATGTAATGGGAGAGGTCCATGGATTGGATGCTACACCAAAGAAGGTACCAAACAAGGATTGGTAACCAGGAGGAATGGACAGGCCACCATAGAAATGTGCCTTTGGTGTGGTTACAAACATGTATAAGGTTGCAACTTGGGTTGTATTAGCTATGGTAGAAGATACAAGCTGGGAAACCAAAACAGACTCAGTCAAGGTTAATCCCAAAGACGATTGCCAAGATAATCTCAAAAGTGAGTTGAAAGGAAAAGAATCAGACAAAGGAGGCTGAAATGGAGTACGAGGAGATATAAAAAGGATGGGTCTGATAAAAAATAGTCCCTTCTCGAATGGGAGAGGAGGTTTGAGGCTCTTCCTATGGAATCTATTCGATACTCACAAGACCAAGCAAAATGGGTTCATCATCAGGTCCGGGACATTAGTTTGGAGTTGTGTCTGAGACAATGGAAGAGATTGAGAAGGTATTAAAGTGATAGGTGAAGATGGATCAGGTACCTCAAGTTGTATAACCTCAGGTTTATTTGTCTCTGACTTAGGAAATCTAGGTTCAATAACCATAGGTAAATAGATTTTAGGTGCTTTGATATCGACTGTGTCAAAGTCACTAGCCAATCGAGAGGTAATCTCAGACTTTGTACTCATAGGAAAATATGATTATGGTAGATCTATCTTAGATGGAGGACTAAAATTAATATCCCTTGAAGGACTAGATTAGGTAGTCTACGTTTTCTTATGCTTCTGAGGATGGCTAGGAGTTGCCTCTGGTGGAAGAGGAGACTTATTTTTTATTCTATGCGAATGATGGGGTAAAGGGTCTTGTTCTTCCACGGTGGATTAATAAATTTTAACAATTAACACACAAACAATAAATCAAAGAGGGTAAACTAGGCATAAAGGTTAACTTTTGGAAAAAGAATGTGAATTTTTTATGAGACTTGTCATTTTAATTAAGTGTTAATTCTTTAGCCTTTTACTAATTGACAAGTTGATCTCTATTTGTGTAGGTGCACCATAATTTTGTATATCATATTCCATACATAAATTGATGGATGTCGTACTAATAGATTTGAATCTGTTAGTCATTTTATTTATTTTTCTTCTTCATATGCACATGTTTTTAATGATATGTGTATGGATGTTGCAAGTCATTTTAACCTCATTTCATATTGTGTAGTGATGGTTTACTAACTTGAAGGAGAATACAAAGCAGTCCTTTGTTTGATTTATATCTTGCAATCTTGAAAATTATTTCTTTTCTTTTCATATACATATTGTTAAATTAATCCATTTTGATGTTCTTGGAAAACTTGTAAATATTGTATTTACAGTCATTCTTTCAATAATAACTTTTCGATTGATTTTAAATTGTCGAATTGACTATTGATCTTTTATTTCAATAAACATAAGTCTTAGCCTATACTTGTATATACATTAGTAGTATAGAGGTAGAGTTTCATTTAGAATAGGTTTCATTCCTTGTGTTTCCTTCATATTTTCAAAATACAAAAAAAATTGCTTTCCTCAAATCAAGCCTCCATTCATTGTAGCATTAGCTCGTGAAGGGTAAAATGGTCCCAAAATTCCAGTCAGGACTGCCATCAACAAAAAATGAGTTTTATTGAGACTCTGACCAGGTAGTTCCTCTCATGTTGAGTCAAGACATTTCTAGACATCAACACTTTTGGCACTAGAAGGAGGGTCACAAGGAAATGAAAGGCTAGTAGGTTTCAAAAAACATCAAGCAAATATGAGTCAAGACCTTCAGCCTCATCAACACATGTACAACCTGAAATTTCTTCCATACCTATTTCTTCTATCTCCCCTGCTTCCTTCGAAGTAACTTCTCCACATTTCAATTAATTGATTCCACTTTAGAATTCCCATTAAAAAATCACACATTATGTCACCTTCTATTAATTTCCCACCAACCTCTACATATTATCAAACTACCCTTGAAGACATCCATTCCGTTAGACAAAGAATTGAAGGATTAAAAAGTCCAGGACAACCATCAAGAGTCTCCTCTAATTCTGATATTACTTTTTCTTCTTCTTTTCAATTGAGTGTTCTTACTAGATCTCAAAGCCTTAAGCCAGGGATCAAACCCCTTGAAATTCCATTGCCAGCACACCCACGTAGGAGGCCTATCACTGGTGGTGGTGGTAGTGGAAATCAACTCCCTTCAACCCATCAATATGGCGGGTCAACAACCATGATGAGTATGTCCTTGGCAAACATTAGGAGCAGTTAATGTTCTTGGTGATCAACATGATTTACCTAAAAACCCTAAAAAGTGGCTTCCTAAGTTTGACCCTGAATGCAAACAACTCCTTGAAGACCATATCAAAAATTTCATGTTGTCCCTCAATTTAAGAAGAGTTAATGAAGAGGATGTTGTATGTCGATTATTTCCTTACACATTCAAAGGAGAGGCTCCATCTTGGTATTTTTCCCTACAACCAAATAACATTCAAGATTAGGATACTTTTGAAGACTTTTTTTATTAAAAATTTTGGAGACGACAAGACTTCATCCATGATCTGAAAATCACTCGTGAGTGATCTCAGTTACTTAATTAATAAATGAAGGTATTATAGACTCATGTGCTAGTGTGTGTCTATGTTATCTTAAGCAACAGATCGATCAAATTGAAAAATACATAGGCACCGCAAGAATGGAAAACAGTAGGAGAAACACAGTAAGAAAATACAAGAACACAACAAATTAATAAGGAGTTCACCCTATCCTCCAGGGCTACGTCTCTGGTCCAGCTTTCAAGTGGCCTTCTTTTATTGTGTCTTTAAAGTAGAGATTTACAATGAGGAGCTAAATTTGAGTCTCCTAAAACAAATAATGTTTGGTAGGGTGGTTCTTGGATCCCCCAAGCCACTAGAGTACACAGACTCTTTCCTTACCAGAACTTAACCTCTCTGGTCTTTAATGGGAGAAGCCCAATGTGGTGCTCAATTCATGACAGATCCCCTCAGGGATTTCTTGAACCTCTCAAGCTTTTTGTTTGCTCGATGCTGTCTTAGGTCAACTTGCCTCTCTGTTTTTTGCTTTTTGCTTCACTGTCTTTTCTTTGCTTTCGCTCTCTTTGTCTTTGTTCTCTTTTTCTCTCTTCTTCTTCTCTATCTATTCATGGCTTAAAGCTGATCTATCTCATGACTATTTGATTCCTCTTCCACCCCTTTGGATTCCTCTTCCACCCCTTTGGATCGCCTGCTATTGTTCGCTTGGAGTTCCCTGCCTCTGCGTCATCGCCATCGTCCACAGGGAAGTGGCCACTTGTCGTCTCACAAACTGTACCAAATCTTCCTCGACAGTTCGGTAGTTCAGTTACACAGTGGAATGACTCATCCGCCAACTTAGCGGTCAGATCGAACTTCAAACTTCTTTATGTCGCAGCTTAATTCCCCTACCAAATCTGGTTTTTCCATCGGGCGCAATCTCCACCGTCAGATATGGAGCCCCCAAATCCTACGTTATTCGTCATTTCGCACGGTTGACTTGCTCGACTGTTAGCGCGTGATGAGAGGTGGTTTTCTCTCTCATCCACCAGGTATGTGTCGTGCGCTGAATGGAATCACTCATTTTTAGCCAAATCCGCTTACCGCCCAAGGATGCACCCAATATACCGTCGGTTTTGGAGCGCGGGACCCGCCTTTCGCCTTAACACTTTCCCCACGATTTCTTGGCTTCCTATGTGACCAAGCACTTGGGGCCTTTCCTTCTCGAGGGGTTTTTCCCAGCGATGCACGATTAGTGCTCATCACAAATGGCCTCTGTTTCCCAATCCGGGCTTCCTAACTGCCAGTTTTGCCTCCTGCACGGTCTCCATGGGCCTCGGTCAACGCGCTTTGACTGAGGTCCTCGTTGTTCCTTGCTGGCTACAAACTGCCATTGTCCAGAGGTCTTCCTAATCACTCTTTGTTCATAAATTTCTGAGGTTTGTCCTGATTGGTACACATGGTACTTTGATAATTTTTCATGGATTCAATTCGGATCAATCCAATATCTTAGTTGAGTTGTCTAGGATCAAAATGCCCCCCAAAGAGAAGATTAAAGACTTTAATCAATGATTCCTCAAGCTTCTTAACAAGATGCTTGATACATCTAAACCAGTAGTTGAATTTCAAATAGATTTCTACACTTCCTCCTTACCTGTGTCTATTTCCATGTTTTCTAAACGTGCCGCAAAAGGTACTCTCAATGAAGCCATGCAAGAAGCCTTAAAGGCAGATAAAGAAATGATTGGCGTTGCAAACAAGTCATCAATTGAAGAACCTAAAGCCTCTATATTCGGAACCTAAAGGCTTATCATAAAGACTAACCTAGCAGTAATTGAGCTAAAAGACACAGGAAACCTCAAAAGTAAGCTTATCAGAGTATAAGTACAGCTAAGTTAAGTATTATCAATGCATGTTATAAGCTACTTTCCTAGATTGAAGCTATTACATAGGTTCAGTGCATTCATTAGTCATATAAGGTCAAACAAGGAGAGTAGTATGGGAATATGTTACATATTATGGAAATACTGAAATCTAATAAAGCTCATGAAACACAGGTCTAAAAGCTAGACTATTAACCCAGACCACTCTAAAAGGAAGCTAATCTAAACTAGTATTGAAGCTTTGATTAAGACTGTGGGAACTAAAGGATTGAATATACTTATTATAATAGGTTGTTACGGTATATCAATCATAGTTATGGTCATCATAGTGTTCATCTTGGCTCCACTTAGTAATTCCCCCAACCTTATAGCGTAGCGTTGGATGGGACAGACGAGGCTTACCATAGAGCGTTTTACCACCTTTCAGAAAGAAAGCATTCACAGGCCCAGAATTACACTTGCTCACAAATGCTTCTTTGGTACCGCTATGACAACTATTACGGTCGACCTTTGCCCAGGATACAATTGATTAATTATCAACAACTGCATTCCTAGGAAGATCCCTACTTCCCTTTCATTTTAGTCCCTCCCTCCTAAGCTTTTAATAACTAAAGTGGTAGGTCTAGTTCTTCGAGTGGGTGAGTTGGTAAACAAGGGAAGGGGTAAAGTGTAAATAGAAGGCTCCCTACGAAGGTCTTCCTAACTGAAGAGGTTATAAGTGGGATAAGTTCTGGAGAGTAAGAAAGGTAAGGGACAAAGTTGGAGTGATCTGGTCCTGATAAGAGAAGGTAAATAGCAGTCCCTCCTAAGCGCTTGATTCATTCAGTGGTATAGGGAAAAGGTCTAGTTCTGAAGGTGTATAGGTAGTGTGTAAGGGTAAGGGGTAAAGCCATACCAAATCCATCCTGGTAGAAGGTAAGTGTGGTTGGGCAGGAAGAGTACTCCATCATCCTAGGGTGAAGGCAGTAATCCAAGTCAAGGTAAGGAACGAAGTAGCTTTTCCGCATCGGGAAAGGTGATCCATGCAGTCTTGAGAAGATAAGTTCTCTCTCTAGCAGTGCGTACCTCCCTCCTAAGCAAATCATTCTGCAAGTAGTAGAGAGGGCTAACAAGTGCTAGGTTTTAAGGTGATAAGTATGAGGTTTAGGCATGAAAAGAAAGGTAAGTCTATCCCTCTCCCTCATGGTCGAGCCTGCTTGCACATCCTAGCCAGAGTGGGTTCAAATGGATGAATCGTATAAGAAAGGCTCGGCCAAACCAGAATCTAATATGTAGTACCAAGAATCATAAGGTAGGGTAAGGTCTATTGGGTAAAGGTGTGTTTGGAAACACGTAAGTAAAGGTAAGGTAGGGTACAAGTTTCATAGCATGCCATCTATGCCTAGCCTCCCCTTTTTTTCCTTGCACTCGGAAGCACAAGACCTCCGGACCTTCGTGGCTTCATAAATGAGTTTGCCAGCACTCCATTTACTAGGGTGAATAAGAAAGGGAAAGGGTAAGGTAAATGCCCCGATTAAGAGAAGGCATATGGCAGATGAATTAATCGATGGGTCTAGATCTAAGGTAAGGGATCGATCCACCTGTTCCTTCTAAGAGAAGGTCATGGGTAACTCAATGGGCATAACTCTCCATCATCCTAGGATTTCGGCAGTAAATCAAGTCAAGGGTAAGGTTGGCCGGTTGAATCTCGTCCCGATTATAATGAGTAGCTCGCCTGATTCATTCAAGTGGTACTAGGTATAAGGAAATGCTATTTGTTAAGGTGGGTAGTAGCGCTAGGGTCGAAAAAGGAAAACATGGGAGATCAACAAATAATCCACCTCTAAGTGATGTGTTTGTCCACAAAGCAACCTCCAACCACAGCACTAGGGTATAAATCAATCAACATATGTGTAAATCACACCCAACAACTAGAGTGCTCAGCCGCCATAAATCATGTTGAAGAAGTCCAAGCCTCCAAAGGCACCTCCAAGGAGGGCGCTTGGGAAACCATGCATAAATCAAGCTCTAGCCAAGGGAAAACAACCACCAATCTAGGGGTTTACCCCATCACCTCAAAAGTAGCGCTGCCATCCAACCTATAATCTTGTTTAAACAGTACAGCTCCAAATAGTCTCAAAATCAGCATTAGAGTAGCATGGAACCACCATCAAATAAGGAAAAGCAACCTAGAATGGTTTGACCACCCTAGACTCCTCCAAATATGTGCTGCCAGCTGACGGAAATGATGTGGAAAACAGCTCTAAATACTCACACGTGTGAGCTCCAAGTAGTCGGCTGGCGCTACGGTCTCCAAGGGTGAAGTCACCTCCATGTGGCAAAGTGCATGAACATATGTGCAATGAAACCCCCACATACCAACAAAACATAACCAAGTGCCTCAACATGTGTGCCACCATGCTAGCTCATCAATATAAAACCCAAGTTGAACAAGAATAGCTCTATAAGAATATAATCATGCCTCCACATGTGTGCCAAGAGAGGGCGCTCTAGGAGGTGATCTGTCAACTAAACAAAACTATTCGGGATTGTTACCCCTCATATTCTATTAAGTGTACCATACTGGAGTCAAAGTGTAATTCTTATGCATGTGGGATTATGTACAAGTGTTGGTTTAGTGAGGTGACCCAGACCCCCGTCAATCGGTCATGGCCCGTCCTTCTAGTCCCCATCCCAAGGTTTTGGGGTTTGTAGCTACAATTGACTGGAAGTAACGCCCCGTCATGTCGGACACGTGTGTCCTGGGTAGGTACTCTCACATCTTGTGGTGGATCTAGTCAAGATACAGAATTTTCCCCTAACCATTCACTTACTTGAGAAATGTTTGTCAAGTTGTGCCTCATTGAAAGGTTGTCATACCTGGATAGCACACCTCCCACTTGGACCCTCTTTTTTTCTGTATTTTTCACACCGAGTTGAGAATGTGAAAAGCGCCCCTCCTAAAAAGATATGTGGCGTGAAATCCAACATTTCAAGAAGTCGACTTGCTCGTCCTCTAAACAAGATTATGACATAAAAAGACCCATGTGAGGGGCTTCTCTTCTTCCTTGAAAGATGGATGTGGAATGAACTTCAAATCATACTCTCAAGACATGTGGCTACATCAAAGAAGGTTGATCCACCTTGAAAGAAATTCAAATCTCCGAAGTTGTTCCATTCAAAAGAGCCATCAAGTGTGCCATAAATAACAAGTCGTTGGAGTTATTCAAGCATGAGATGAAGACTTTGGACCGACAAGGCACCCTCATATCAACAAATTCCAAGCTTATCAAAAGGACCTCCATGCAAAAAGAACCCTAGCGCTACCTCAAAGGAAGACACATGATGAAGTGATACCATAATTCAAGGGTTTCAAAGCAAGTTCGTGGGCGAGAAATCGTTCCACTTTCCAAGCCTAGTGAACTGCTTAGATTTTATTTAAGGGAAAAAGTAGTGACCTAATAGGTTTTGAAAGCCAATCGAGGTTAGAACTGATATGAATGAAGCGGGGTAAGGCGTTTGTTCTAACTGTCAAATAAAGTAAATACCTTCCGACTTGTTGATGCGATGTTTGCTAGGTATGGCTACTGTCATATCAATACCTCCCATTCCTAATTTATGATGCCATTATTTGTCTAGTTATGGCTACCGTAGTGAGTATGGCTTGGCTTTATCGGTCTATCAACCTTAGTATGGATTTATGCCTAAATCTATCTGCCTTTATCAGTCTATCAATCTTCGTTATCGGATTGAGTATGTCCAACCTTAGTGACCGAAATGAGTATGGCTTCGCTGTATCAATCTATCTATCTCGTTGGGCTGTATAAGTCTATCAACCAACCCGAATATGGCCCGCCCGGCCCGATATGCATGTAATTTGAATCGTTGATTGATTCCAAATCAATATATTAACCCATCTCATCCCAACTACTATACCCCATTGGATAGGGATAGTTCAACACAGGGGCATATAAAAAAAGTTCTCTACCTTCCATCCTCCCACGACTAGGATCACAGGATGGGAAAACCCAACAGAGCATCCGAGGAGAAATGATGGAGCAATACTTATTCGATAAATATCTATATTCTTAATATATATTCATAGTGTGCAGTTGGAGACCATATTGATTTGTTTGGGTTGTCCCCCCCTAACTTAAGCTACTTTATTTCTTTATTTTCACATGGTGTAGGACGTTGGTTCATTCTTTCGTCAGATCCAGTTGGGTGGGTTTCAACTCTTTATAATGTATATAGAAGTATCAGCTAGCATCAAATATGAAGGGAAGGCAGCATAAAACCCTAACGAGCGGCGAGGTTCGAACCCACATCTTAGAAGTAGTTGGTTGGCTAATTGATACGCCTCAAACCGTTCCTCCGATGGGATGCGACTCCTTGGGAAAATGAGATACGTATATCTCAACTTCAATAAATAACTAGTTGCAAGTGATACCCAGCTCAACTATGACTATTAGGGCTTACCCTGACCAAGCATACCTCCATGGCCCACCACCCATATCGCCCTCCAGGGCCCAACTGGTTATAAAACTGATTTTTCTTTTCTTATAAAACAGAGTCAATAGCACAAGCATCAACAGCAGAGGAACCTGGAGCTACAACTGGAGATGATTGTTCTGCGAGATCCGCACTTGCAACTGACACTGTAGATGGATTGGATGGAGAAGCAATATCAACTGGATTTATAGCAGTTTGTTCATTGTAAACTGAGGATTAGCGACTGGATCTAGAGCTGCATGAACAGTTGGAATGGTCTAAACCATTGTCACAACAGTGGTGACCCCACCCAAGAGTTCTCTAGGAGAAATAGATATTTCTATTTTGATATATGCGGCCCGGGCCAACAAATAGGTTAGTGGCTCTCCCTTAGTAAGTAGTTTACGACCGAGCCAAGGTCTGCATACATGGTGGTCCAAAAGCGGTTAATATCTTCCTTCATGGTCAATAGCATCACTACGTCTCTTCGGTCAAACAATATCAGCCGAACAGGTCAGAGAACCAAATAGATAGACTCGATGGGCAATACTGTAGAACTATAGAAATCAAGCTCAAAACCACCTATTACAAACTACCCATTACTAGTAGACCTCTAGACAGCTTTCACCAACCATGGGTTTCGGATCTAGGTATCACCACTGGGGCGCTACCGCTTTCCGGGGGCGGGAACGGACGAAATACCTCTGGAAGCAAATCACTCTATGAGCCCCACTTCTTATAGTGAACTACCACTGTTGAAGCCATTGCTACAGTTCTGCTTGTTGGTGTTGTTGCTGCTGGCGCTAGTTGATGTCACTGCTAATGATTGATGCCCAAGTGGGTGTGCTCTTCTAGCCTCCTTGGGTTCTGGTGGTTTGTAAGGTCCTCATTCTAGTTACTATCTATCTTTATGGAAGTAGTGCTGCTAGGTCGGGTAATTGAGATACTAATTGAGAGGGTGGGTGTTATTGTCTCAGCTTGGAATGTTTGTTCCAGCCATTTCAGATGGATGCCCCCGGATCGATCCAGTGTTGTCGGCGCTACAGTGAGATCAATTAGCTAAGAAATAGATGGAGGGCTACATCGGTTGTTGGACAATTGTTGTTGCCTATCGTTTGTGCCATGATTATAGCCACTGTTATGGTGGTTAACGAATAGAAAATATATATATATATATATATATAGATAGATAGATAGATATATATATATATAGGGGCAATCTGTCACCTTGTTCTACGAATTGGAAGTAGGTGCTATTCCCTTCAGTACTTGACTACAGCTCTATTCCTTTTGATGGGCATAAGTTCCTTGAGTTGAGGCCATATCGTTCATCCAAAGCGTTAATGAGTCCATGGGGATTGCTTGGAATGGCCAAAATTCATGTGAATGGCTATCCCTTCCAATAAAAGAAAAACCTGATTCCGACTGCTAACACTGTTCTTCAACTGCTATTCCTCTCCCGGTTGGTCAAACCTGCTTGCGCATCCTTTCCTTTTTTTGGCAGTTAATGAGGCAAGCTCTTAGGCCTGGGACTGATACTAATTTAATTAAAATGATGGGACTAACTTCTAATTGGATATGATTGGATGGTCCTTTAACTAACCAATACCTTTCTCCTTCCCTTAACGGGAAGATCTAATCCAGAGATAGATGTTTCCTTGACTTGCTCACCTTAGCTAAACTAGCAGGATCCGGGGATGGGATAATACTTCACTGGGCTACTTAGATTGGATACTTGGCTTGGCTA
>APFE030494846.1:0-37413 GCA_000404065.3 Pinus taeda | reverse complement strand
TCCAAGAAGCAAGTGAAGCATTAAATAAATCTTCATTTACTCCAATATTACATTGTGCCACAACATAGTGAGTGGTTTCAGGTGCTTTACCTTTGTCTGTATCATCAGTTTTACCTTTGGGTTGATTTCTTTGCTGCTCAATTTTGTCCCAAGGTAACTTTCATGTAGAGGCATCATGTGATCCATTTCTTTTGCAGCGTATGCAGTACATCTGCTTTTTCTCCTTGAGAGTGTCTGACCCCCTTGCCTCTGAAATCTCTTCCACCTCTTCATCTGGAAGAATCTTGAGCAAGATTATTCTCTCTATGTGCAAGAAGAGTTGTCTTCTTTTCCAAACCCTTCTCTTTTCCAACAAAATTCTCCATCATAAAATTTGAACTGAGCCCAAAAGATAGTTATAATATTCATAGCAAAACACTAATAGTAATTTGCTATGTCTTTACAAAATGGAATCAACTACAAGCTCTCAATATTCATATATCATGCAATATATATTCCACATATTATACCATGGCATGTCATATATATGCACATCATACAAATCAGAGGGACTAACCAACGCAGAGAATCCCAATTTGTGGATTGAAACCAAGGTTTGATGGTGTTTTCTTAATATCAAATATAGTGCATACATTCAACGCAGAGAGATAGTGTTAACTAGCCCATGATATTTGTAATCCAACAGTTCACCAGCACATCATAAGAAGAACTCCATACTTCATAAGAAGAAGTCAACGCAGAAATTATGAATCCAACATTAATTCATATCGTGGATTGAATAGGCGACCTCCAGGTTGCCATCAAAGCGTATTCACCATTGCACCACACAGTTAATTCATACCGTGGATTGAACAGGCGACCTCTGGGTTGCCATCAAAGTGTATTCACGATAAAATTCGCCAGCAAGCAATATTCTAGTCACATAAAATTCGCCAGCAAGCAATATTCTAGTCAATACCTAGAGTATTAAAAAACACAGATAATAAATCAGGGCCACATAGTATTATAAACCGGGAGTGGGACTACATATATAAACCAAGAGGTGGAGCATTATATTAGAGCTGGAGCGGGATCAGTAGTAGAGTATAGAAATGTTCAACATATGGTCAGCGTTCAACAGACTTAATGTAATTAATAACACTGCTCAAAGATTTCCATGTTGGAACCAACATGTCTAATGGTGGTCGTAATCCCTGGAAAACTAGAGCAAGTTTTCTTTCATCACGTAAAACCAAGGCTAAGTAAGAATAACAAGTAAATGGTGTGACATCTTCATTTATCACTGCTACTAAAATATCAACAATCGGGACAAAACGATGGGAAACTTTTCCACTGCATAATGAAAATGTCACTATCTGGTGGAGGCACTAGATAGTTTGTTCCTGTTCTGCTGCTGGATTAAGCGTTGGTTGTTCAAGCTGACGACTTCTTCTTCTTTCAAGCTCTGGTGCAACTAAGAATGATTACAAATGTAAAACTCAGTGCTCAGAGGCCGTTAGCTTATGTTTTCTTCAATGACTGAGAGACCGCACATAAGGTTTCAAAAACGCTCCCGCACAAGTTGCCATCCATCAACAAATAATGTTAGAGATTTGCAGCAACGACTATGGAGAGGGCAATAGACTGACTCCTCCGGGGGAAATGGACAAATTACAAGAAACTGGCAGAAGGAAGAAAATGGTAGAAGGGAGTTACAAGACTAGAAAGAGATGCCAAAAATGGAGCTAGCTCTGATACCATGTCAGGCCAGGTAGTAACTCCTCAAAAAAATTCGTATAGTATTCCTTCAGGTTGGTATTTATTATATACATGAGGGAGAGATTGTTCACTTCATCTCTCGATGACTGTTCACATTTCTTATTATTTATTTACATTAATTACATTCACCCAATCTTGATGATTAGGTGTCAACAGAAGGAAGAGAGGAGTACCACCACTATAACTTCAGAGAATCAAGAGTTTAAGTCCTCCCCCAAATCACTGCATAGAGAAAGACTTTTGAATTTAGTCTCTCTTCTCTTCCTTCTACTAGTTGTGCTTTTCAACAATCCTCCATCACCTGAGTCCAAGATGTGTATGGATTTTTTCCTAACATAAATTGCATCAAGTCCAATGCCCACCTTACCAACCAGGGCCTAAAGATCTTCATCAACTGGAGATGAAGATTTCTTCCTCATGTTCATGCCTGCTACGAATGGGGGATAGTAAGGAAAGCATGCATGCTTTAAGATCCTCCATATCGATGTTCTTTCCTTTTCTCTTTGATGGAGACTCAACTAATCTACTCTCTGACGAAATGTGACAACCATTCTCATTTGTATTTTTTCCTGGAAAAAATCTTGAGGGGGGGCTCATGTGCGAGGTTTGTGCCCAACTTATCTGATTTTAAACTGAATTTTGTTCTGCCCAAGGTTTGTTTTGACAATCTAGGGGGAACCATAGCCTCATTTTTCCCATCATCCATATGCTCAATATCCCTATTGGGATGTTTATAGTCTGTAGCCAACCTATCCTTATTTTTGTGGCAATTGGGAAAGTTGATTAGCAGGTGTCCTGTGTTATGGCATTTTAAACATCGAAACAAAATGCCCCAATAATAAATCTTTTGGCTTTTAGTGAAAGTGGCCTAGAATAGATCAATCTCAACAGGTAAACCCTCCCCCCAAATCCACTTCAACTAGGAACCAAGCGATTTTTTATCAAGAGGGCCCATGCATCCTTCTTCCACATAATAAAGGTTGCCAATTTTATCAGCTATTTATCGGATGACCCCTTTTGTCCATAATTCTATAGGGAATCTAGGAAACATAGCCCACATTATTTTCCCTTTTGGCACTTCCAAGAACCAAGAACCCCTGACCTTTAACCCATGGGAGCATTAGAATCTTACTTGCATCCTCTTCTTGTAAGCAATGGAATCCAAACCACCCATTAACCAACACACTTACTTTGGGGTATGTAACCCAAAATTGTGGACCAACTTTTCTATACCCAATCTTTTATTTGACTGCCATTCATCCTTAAGAACTCCCATCTGCCAACTAGTAGTCTCTTTCTGAGTCTATCAACATTCTCCCAATATAAGTCGACCCCCAGAATCATTTTTTGTACTGCTTCTTATGCTTTAATATGCTTATTACACCTTTGGTTGTTCTTACTCAGCTGGGGGACCAAATGCAATCTTGGAACCTCCAATCTACCTGCTTCAGGCTTGGAGATGTGTACTTGAACACAGGCTAGACCTATCAAATGATGAAGCCATGTTTTTTACACTGTGTTTTGTATGGAAACTTCCTTTGTGCAGACTTTATTTTGATGGAATATGATTTCGCTGGCGGAACCAATCTTCACTTTCATTCTCAGCAGTGATCGTGACATCAATGAGCTCTTCAATATTCATATCCAGATCGATGGGCAGTGTATGACCCTCCATTGGATTAGGTTGTGTTCCCTTGGTCTATCAGCTGATGGCAAGATAGGTATTGGAGATATGTTGTATCATGGTAGGGATATGAGAGACTGTAAATCATGAATTTCATATAGGATTTAATAATGAACCAAAATAAGACCAGTCAAAAAGGGGAAGCCTCCAATAGAGGTGAGATATACCCACCAACCACCAATCAGATTAACACGTCGGGTTTCCGAACCTTTCAATCCGCATGAAGACAGGGGGATGATTATGGTTGGTACACAATTGTAAGACAACGGATTGATGCCCCATGGACATCTAGATCCATTCATGTGTCCCCAATTGCACATGAATCAACCAATCTACCGCCAGAGAGAGGCTACCAGGAAACTACTTCATAGGGATTGAGAGACATTAATTAATTTTCCAACCACCCTTGTAAAAAAATGTGTTTTTGATGGTGGAAATGGATTCAGCACCATCAAAAAAGACACCTAAAATTTTGAAGTTTAACAACTATAACTTGGATTTACAAAAATCCTCGCCGGATTTTCTCTAAATATAACCGGAATTTCCAGAACTTTCCAGACAATTTCTCAGGCTAGTTAGACTACAGCAACATTAATAGGCCAACTGATATTTTCAATTTGACCTACCACTAGCCACCCACATTACTGAATCCATCATCGCTAGAACTGTACATGGTAGCCTCCAACCAACAACAACTATGATCCGCCGTGAACCAAGGGAAGCAAGGAAACCTTTTGGATAGGAATGCCAAAACCAGAGTAGATCTCCAGTGTATACCTAGATATAGGGGCCACTGAGATAGCTTACCTCGCGGAGGAAATAAAGCATAAGGCTTGCTATCATAATTTCTTGTTAAATTCCGGTTTGAAACGCACACAACTTGGCATCGAAACTAACAGGACCTCTTTCTCTGGCTCTGATGGCACATCGAAATGGTCATATTCAGAGAGTATCGAGGGCCCCTCTCCAACCACCGATTCACCCTTGCAAACTAGAAATGAGACCTGAGCGGGTAATCTCCCGTCTTCTGGCTCAAGCGCAGCTCTCACACAAAGTGTGAGTCAGTCTGCATTCCTGGAAATCACGTGCCTGTTTATAACTGTAATGCCCCTGCGGATTCATGGCTCATATCCTTGTCGGCCCTGCTCCTTGCAATTAGCAATTAGGTCACACTACCTCCCCTCGGTGACACCCAACGCAAATCAATGTTGCATGCACCATGGTATCTCCTTTGCTACGGGTTCCGTGACTGAGGGGTATTGGCCAGGTCACGCCACTCAACCGACAGGCCCGTTAGAAATGCGCCCTTCATAGTGGTACCCACCATCAATTATCACTAAGTTGACGGTGATTTATCTGAGGGGAGGACAACGGATCAATCCACAGACTAGGGTCCCATAATTCGTCACACCATGCAATACTGGCCCATTAATGTAGTAACTAATCAAAATTGTTGATCCCAATAATGAATCGACCCTAATAATGACAAACAAGCTTGATCCTGACATAGATAAGCATTCAACTAAAGGGTTTCGGCCTCCCACGGAAGTGGGATTCAGTGTTGAGGAATAATTTCACCCTCTAAAGAAGATAGGTAACCATGTGATAAGCTTTACAGTTATGGTTCCTCAAACAACTTGGCCCATAAGAAAGATAAATTATGCTTAGTGTGGTTTGATGGTAAGTCACTAGAGCGAAGTCTGGGAGACCGAAGTTTAAATCTCATTGAGTACACTGACCTGTTGTGGTGGAAGCTAAAGGGGCGGATTCCCCAATCCCGTCTTGGCGGCACGTGAGTCTGCGCTTGCCAAAATCATAGGATCTTAGTACACCCTACTTGCAAGGGGGTTGGATGTACTCCTGGTATTATAGAGGCAACTACGAGGATTGATCCTGGGTCTCCCATAGATTAGGACTAGCAGTTACTGATTCACCATGTGGTTAAAAAAAAAATGAAGACTAGACTCTAAGACTTGGCCTCCTGATTTATCTCCACCTAAAATGGAAACTCACCCCCAGTTATTAACAATTCGACCCCCTTTTAATTTTTCTCACGGGATAACTAATTCACATGAGAGAAATGTGGCCTCCTTCACTTAGTAATTCGGCCCATTTTTCCTTAATCAATCTGTTGCAAGAAATGGCAACTCTGCCCTAACAAGGATAAATAATATCTACTCCCGCCCTACATAAACTTGACCTCTAATCAATCAACAAAATCAGCGTCAACAAAATCACCTCTAATCAATCAACGAAATCAGCCTCAACAAAATTAGAGAGCTTGACCCTTACAAATCAATGATCTCGGCTTATGCATGTGCAATAAATTTGACCCATGTAATCAATCAATTCAGCCACCAAAAATGTTCAATGGGATTTAGAAATCAACCTCCTCGATCGATCTCCTTGGCCAACGACCAAAAATGCTCAGTGGGATTTAGAAATCAACCTCCTCAATCGATCTCCTTGGCCACTTGATCAACAAACACTTAATCTCCTTGGCCACTAAATCAATTTGCAACCTTTCACACTTGTAGCATGAAACCCAATGGAAAAACCCTTGCCACAAAAATGAACTTGCCATGATAATAAAGAGGGTTTCAATCTCTCTTGAAATTGATCTGCAATAAAAACTCTCAGGTGGAAGGAAAACCAATTTTGATACTATTGTAATATTCTTATTTAATTATTTACCTAAAAACACCCATCAAATATTGCTGCATAAATTTGTTGTCAAATACAAATCCACAAAATTCGCTATGATATCACTGTAATATTCCTTTTGGAATATTTGGCTAAAATCCCAACAATTTGTTTAAGAAAAATACACCATAATAAATTGTACAATTTTACCAATGCAAATAAAATTTTAGATGTAAAAGAAACTACAAATGGTACAACTTAGAATAAACACTAGACATATGTGGCAAACTCAACAAAAATCAACCCTATTATTATATTAAATACGGTTCTGAGAACATGTTACAAACACTAGCAAATGGTTGACAATAACTATTACATCACTCGAAATGAAACCCAAATTGGAGATCTGGGAGATCCCCACTTCCAACCCATAGATATGCTCCATATATGTTCACCAACTAATGTTGATGAAGCCTTATGAGATTTTTTAATGAAATCTCCACAACAATGAGTTGGGGTTTCATTCAACACACCAAAAAACCCAAGCTTTTTCATCTAAAGACTCTCTAAACTTAAAAACCAAGTTCTCAAAACTCTCCAAGAGAAAATATTCCAAATCCAAGATATCCCAAATGACTTGCTTTCCCTTTTTTAAAGATTTAATGGATCTCTCTCCAATAGAAACATTTTTATTTTATTATTTTATTTTAATTCTAGAGGCTTCTCCCTTTTATTTTATCAAGTGACACTTTTTATTTCATTTTATTTAAGTCACTTTTAATCTCAAAAGATGATTAAATTTCCTATGCCTATTGAAAACCAATTTTTATTATCCCATCTTGTATATCTCTTCATCCCACTTCCGATGATCTATTACACTTTGGTGTTTAACCAAATAAACAGCGCCGAATAACACATTTAGCGTATTTAATTAAAATATGCTTGATAATAACCTCGTTTTATGAGAGTCATCATAATGCAACCAAACAGAGAGCGAATATGTGGAGTTGACCCTGATGATGAAATATAGAAAGAAAACCATGTAAGGCCTCATAAAACTCTTCCAAAACCCTTCACGCCAACCGATGACGTAATCTCGCTCCTGTGACTTGGTTGACACAAAACCTGGAAATCCATCCTAACTGCATCATAAGGGAAAACAAAAATGGGGATATTACATAAAACTTTATTTTAGTAACCCTGAGAGGATACTTTTTTGTTAGGGGAGTGTCATATGACCATATAAATGGCATATTATAGTAAATCACCAATTTAAATCAAGTTTCATAATCCCAAATTTAATTCTCATATCTGTTTACTCATCATGTTGGAAACCTTACCAATTTGAACTCTTGCATTATCTGTTGGTATCTCATCTATTGAATTATCACATATCATAATCCCTTCACTTCATCCATAATGTGACAATTCTTCATTTTTCTACCACCATTCACTAACCCTCAAGGAGATTACCACTCATGCCCCTACACTTGATTGCTCCATTTGTAGTTTTCACCTCCAACATCACATATGTCTAGTTTCTCATTGGGGCATTTATGTTCTCACTTTCCCCTCATTCTTCCACTTTTCTTCCCCTTTAAGATTCCTTTTGGATTTTGTGTCTCTCAACACATTGATTACATTCATTGATGGGACCCTTGTCCCCTTGTAATTATAAACACTGCCTTTAACTCCATTGGAAAGACTAGGAGGGTCCTATGTATCTCTGACACATGTTTATTTTATGGTAGCATCCTTTTGTTGTCATTGTTATTTAATTCATCATCTTGTCCCACAGAGTTTGTTCAGTTCTTCTTGAGTCCCACTACCATTCACTCTTGTCTCCATGCATTTTTCACACACAACCTTATGAATCCTTTGGCATTTAGTTGTCCCCCTATATTATTTATTTATTATTGAAGAATATTTTTCCAGTAATTAACCATTCCCCATGGCTTTTTCTTTAATTATTTCCAAGTCAACGTTGTCTTTGTTCTATAAACTAAGGAACTCATGAGTCCAACTCTCTTTTCCTCCCAATCATCCCTTGGAGCTAGACTTTGTTGGTTGCAATATGGCTTCTACCTTATGTTAGTTTTCAAGGATTCCTTATCCCTTGAATCTATTGGGCCTTCCCCTATCAACTTTAGCACCTATATTTTAAGGGTTCAATTTAGAGGATAGTGTGCCTTATTTCCATCTTCCTCATTAGTGGGTTACTTTAGACTAAGAAGGGAGAATCCTTATTAGTATTTGACTTGGTTGTCTCTCACATGCTTGAATCTAGCTCATCATTGCACAATTGATATTCATACACTTGATGGTTCAAGTGGTTAAGTTGATTGTATAATATTTTTGGACATTTATTAATTATATACACCTTTAGGAGGGGTTTCTCTTCATGTATCTCCCCACTTGTTTTGAGCGGAACATTTGTTTCTAGAGATATAACTCTAGTTGTTGTACTTTGGATACTACTCCTTGGGAGTTCCTTTGATTCCTAGGTTTTAATGGAATTTCCCTTATCAATACCAACACATTGACTCTAGGGGTTAATCTTACTTCATTGTGTACCTTGGTCCCATTGTTGTCATTGATGGGTTACCTTAGACCAAACTACAAAAATCCTCATTGCACTTGGACTTGGTAGGATCTCATGTGCTTGATTATAGTTCATTTTCAAATTGTTTAGATTTAATACTTATATATTGGTTATATTAATGGTTTAGCATCTACTGTAATTCCTTATATTTGATATGAACAAATTTACCAACTTAACAAGAACTGTGAACTCAAAAAGATAAATCTAACCCTAAAAACCCATATTTTGTGTAAAATCCTTGAAAAGACACCCTGAAATACAAAAGTGGTGATGAAACATCACATTTCTTTTATTTTAAGATTAAAATTCTAACATTTTTCAACCATGGCATTAAAAACCAAATATCATGATTATGAAAGACATGGAAAAACATCTTGAAATGTAAAAGTACTGATGCAACATCGCCTTTATTTTTTTTACGAGTGAAAATTCAAATATTTTTCAACCATAACATTAAATACCAAATATCATGACTATGAAAAACCCTAAAAATTAGCGCTTAAATTAGAGAGTAGTCCTACGAAGAGTATTTTTTTTTTAAACTTAAAATTATAGGTCATTTGAAATCTTAGTGTAAGACAACTTGACCCCTTTTCAAGGGCACATTGAAATTGATTGATTTTTTTTTTTTTTTTTTTTTTTTTTGTTTTTTTTAATTATTGTATAGAAAATCATTATTAATGTGAACAAAATCATAAAACTCTCCTTAAAAAAAAAAAAAAAAAAAAAAAGAGTTTTAAAGAAAAAAAAAAATCTTTTTTAATGAAAATCAAATTAAATAATAAAAAAAACACCTTTTTCAAACAAAAATAATTAAAAAAATAAATTAAAATAAAAATAATAATGTGAAATATAATAAAAATAATATTATAACAACGAATGTGTAGATGCATGTTCTTGGAAAGGCTATAACTCTCGAACAACAACTAGCTTTCGCTCTGCATATTGCTTTGGATCTTTTGATGAGAAAGAAGAAAGAATGGGGGTTGGACAAAGTGGTGGTGATGGGAACTAACACTGAAACTGAAAGCTAAATACCTTTTTCAAACAAAAATAATTAAAAAATAAAATAAAATAAAAATAAAAATTTGAAATATAATAAAAATAATATATAACAATGTATGAAATAGGTATAATTAATAATTATAATTATTTACTCTCGTAACAATTGTATAAGCATATTATTGTTGTTATGTAGATAAGGTTTTAAGCGGAGCAGTCCTTAGATCAAATTTCTGCAAGTGCAACAATGGCCGAATATCTTGAGAAGCATGTTATTGAGGCATTCAAGGAAGACTATTTTGAACTAGTCGTCAATTTCTACACAAAGGCCACACATCTTGAGCCTCCCAATGTTAGATTTTATGTTGATAAAAGCCTAGGTGATCATTAAGCTCGTGAATTTCACAAAACACATTAGAGTTCCCAAATATGGCACTCATGGGATGTCAATTTCCCTGCATCTTTACAGTTCTCCCATGGTGTCACGCCCAACTTGGCATTGTGTGTCAATTTGGCTAGATCACACCAGGTCTTCATGATCACAACACTATTTCCCAAGGAAAATGTGAAGAGTCTAATCCTAGGGATGAGCTCTACCATGACAGGAAACTTAGCCTCCATCTTTGTGGGGATGCTGAATTGGTTTTACCCCATAATTAAGGCCATCACCCCAATTCTTGTGCACTTTACAATCTTTGTGAGGCCAATCTTAGGGGGTTCCTTCTATATGTAGGTCAAATCCATAGATTTGGTCTCTTCACTTGCAGTTAGAATTCAGGATCAAATTGGAATCCCCTATGATTGTATTTGGCTTCTACATGGAGGTAGAAAACTTCATGATCTGAAGTCCCTTAGTGAGTATGACATAGCCAAGGATGCACCAATCTATCTAGTCTCAAGTTTAAGAGGTGTAGCCAAAGGTTGGGGTATGTCCTCCTCCTCCCAACCCAAATCCTTTAAGCATGCCCTAAAGCTAAGACTTTCACCTTTGAATTCCATATATCCCTTAGGGCCAACATTTATGGTGGATCAAGTAGTAGAAACTCCATATATTGAAGTGGATAATATTGTAACCAACTTCGTTTCTACATATTATGATTGATAGATGACTATTTTTCCTTTTAATGGATTTTGGCCTTCGACAACTACTCTTCATGAATGGGTGCATTAGCACTGGTCCTTGAATACAACTGCATTCCTATTCAAAAGGATTCTTTATAGTAATCTTCAAACATTTAGAGGACTAGTAGAAGGTTTTTGATCAGGGGCCCTAGTTTTGGGGTCATTCTTGTCTCTCATTTAAACCATGGTTTCTTGATTTTAATCCTCTTTCCATGACGACTCTGGCCACTCTATTCTAGGTAAGGATTCCTAACATGCCCATCATTTGATACAACCAGACATCATAGCCAATGGGGGAAACTTACTATATCGCTTCATCAAAATAGATACAATAAGGTTTGTGAAAGAAATTATTGCATTTGTCCACGTACGTGTTGAAGTATATCTCAATAAAGGGTTGTCAGATAAAATCCTTCTCAAGTGGAGGGCTAGGGTTTATTCACAGTCGGTGGACTATGAAAACACTTTTTTCCACTACAAGAATTGTCAACAACCCAATCATCTTCAAAATTCCTCCCCTTTTCCTCGAGGGCCCTATACCCACCCAGATGCTAAGAAAAATGGTTGTGGATGGAAATATTCAAAGGTTAAGAAGGGATCAAAGAATACTTCATCTCACAAGAAGGACAACATACAACAACAAACAACACCTATTTCCAAATCAACTCCTTCAGATTTAGTTCAACCACATGTAGATCCATTTCATCCCTTAGTTAAGGAGGCCCATCCTTCCACTGAAAATGAAAGGGAATTGAGCATAATTTTGGCTTCACCGGTGAGTGGGCACAAACATATCCACGAACAAGATCACTTGGATAGTGAATCATAAGGAAACAACAAATATTGCAGAACCTCCAACAATAGAATTGTCTCAAAGAAATGTTGTCATTGTCTCCTCCACATATATTCCTAACAATTCCTCGGAATAGATTGACACTCACAAGAGAAAAGGAAAAAAGGGAAAATCCCATTGTGAATCTTGGGATCTAAAACCCAGACTGTAGTAAATGTATTGTCTTGTATTATGTTGATTAATGATAGATGAAATGATGTAATTTTATATTTTGAGGTAATACCAATTAACTTACGAAAAACAATGTATGGGGAGGATTTTGGTAAATGCACTCTCCCTCATTCGCTCCAATGGGCCATGTGAGTAAGTGGAGGTATACGATTAACATCGACTCCGCTGACACATGCGCACACATACAAACACACACGCACGCACACACATATGTGTAGTCCAACTAATAGACAAAATGACTTTTGACAAGAATCCGGAAATACAATTTTTAGTAAGATTATGATATTTTATTGTTTAAAATGCATTTTTGAATGCATAAATGAATATAGCGCCCTAAAAAATCCTTGAGGCACTTGACCTTTGCAGATTAAAAAACTTAAAACTTATGACTTAAAAATCTCTACTGAATTTTGAACAAAATTAACTACAAAGAGTATTTGGAAAATTTGCATGCACTTTCAAATGCATAAATGGATTTAACACCCTAAAAAGCGCTTGAGACACTCTATATTTGTAGATTAAACAACTTAAACTTATAACTTAAAACTCTCTACAGAATTTTAAACAAAATTAGATAGAAAGAATATTTGAAAAATTGTTACTTTATCTATTAGTTAGAAATATCTATATATATTCTATATCTATATATATATCTATATATATATTTTTTTTTTTAAATTATTTTATTTTTGTTTATTATTCTTTTAAGTTTTGATATAGCTTTAATTTTTTTAATTATCATTTGATTTTGTTTACATTTATATTATAATTATGTATTTTTATGTTATTTCTTAATTTTTTAATTTTTTTAAATGTTTTTTTAGTTTTTCTTATTCTTATTTTTATTTTTGTTGGGTATTTTTTTGGATTTTTAAAAGTATATGGTTTTCTCCTTTTTAATAATTTAATGTTTCTTGTTGTTTTTTTTTTTAATATAAATTTTTTTCTTAATTTTAAAAATATTTTCAAAATAGGAAGATTTGTTTTTAAAATTAATTTTTTTCATTTTTTGCAATATATTTTTTTTTCTCATTCTATTTTTTAATGGAATTATTAAAAAAAGAATTAATAATTAAAAAAAAAATCGTTGTAATGTTACTTTTCAATTTTATGTTTTCTTAGGGTACTAGTTTCATATTTTACATAAAAAAAATAAAACAAAATTAAAAATTTATCAATTTTGAAAAATACTTAAAAAAACATTTGGGCAATAAAAGAAGTAGACAAATTTTAGATGTTAATTTTTAGGGGTTTTCATATTCGTGATGTTTGGTCTTTAATGATATGGTCGAAAAATGATGGAATTTCAACCCTTAAAAAAGGACGACGTTGCATCACCATTTTTCCATTTTGGCGTGGTTTTTCATGTCTTTCGTAGTCATGATATTTGGTTTTAAATGCTATGGTTCAAATATGTTGGGATTTTAACCTTGAAAAAAAAAATGTGATGGTGCATCACCACTTTTGCATTTTAGTGTGTTTTTTCATGCGTTTTGTAGTCATGATATTTGGTTTTAAATGACATGGTTGAAAAATGTTGGAATTTTAACCCTAAATGTGAAAAGGGTGATGTTGTTTCTCCACTTTTCAAAGCAACATAAAAATCAACACTAATTACAATCTCTAAACAAACAATAACTCGGTCAAGTACTCGTTAAGTTAGTAACTTTGTTTGGACTCTATCCAATAATTGTTAAAGCCATTAACTTGAGCTTCCCCCTTAATATATCACTTCAGATATAAGGATCCCCTTTCCTATTCCATAGGGATTCTTTGGTTATTATACTTCTATGTTTGTCTTTTCCTCTTGGCTTCAAACTTGTATATAATACTGTTGATATTAGTATATTGTGATTTGGCACATATTCACCAAGTTCACATCGTGTAATGTATTATGACACCGTTTTTTCTTACTTGACTAATCCATTTATGACATCACCCACTATTGTGTCACTTATAGATATTGGGATGGGTATAGGTATGCCCACCTCATCAATAGGTACATCTATTTCATTTCTCCACATTTTTCTCTTGTTTATTACTATAGGAAGCATACTCTACACTTATGCTTCCTTTCATTTGGTATCATAGCTTCATCATTACAAATCCAAGGTGTTTAGTGACAATGTTGTTTGATCTAATATTAGTTTAAGTGAGGGCTTTCACAAAAGAAAATCTTGTTGCAAGGAAATGGAAAGAACTTCTAGATTAGAAATGAAAAATTTTAATTGCACTAAATACAGGTTATGGAAACTCAAGATGGAGTCAATATTCATGTAGATTTATATCTATAGGTTGCAATATTTGTAACCCAACCTGCTTTTATGAAAGATGAAGAATGGGTGGTGTTGGAAAGAAAGGAAAGAATACTTATCAAGCTATGTTTGGTTGATTATGTATTAATTATTTTTCTTGATTAAATAATCAAAACAACTCTCTAGAAGAAGTTGGGAGATTTATATTAGGGTAAATCCCTAGTTAAGAAATCTTTTCTTTACAAAATGTTTTTCCTTGAGAATGGGTGATGGTAATGCTATGGCTAGCACATAAATGAATTTAATATTGTTGTGACCTTTTTTATATTAGATGGAGTGATGATGGCTGAGGGAGATCAAAGTAGTACGCATTTGTGTTATTTTCCAACTTCATGGGACAACATGGTAATGTTCATTTGAAGTACTATAAAGTCATTGATGCTTGATGTTGTTGTGGCTTATTTAATCTTGAAGAAAGTGAGGTAAGCTTTTGAATCCAAAAATGAGGCCTTAGTTGTTCATGGATGATATAAGGAGAAAGGAAAGAGGAGAGAAAATGGTAGATCCAAATATTATGGAAGACATAAGTCTCTTGGAATTTTCAAGGAAAAATGTTGAAAATATGGCAAGGTCAATCATTTTAGAAGAGCCTACAAGAAAAAAGTTGAATAAGAAGGAAAATAATGATTTTGATGAGTCTAAAAATTCTTATCAAGGGGATGGAGGAGATGCCTTTGTTGCAGCTTTGGCAACCCAAGTAGGCTAGAGTGCATGCTTGATATACGTTGGAGATTCCTTCCATATGACTTCAATTGGCACTAGTTTTTGGTATCTGAGAAATATGATGGTGGAATGGTATATTTTGGTGATGACTCTCCTCTTAACATATAGCTTGTGGTATATTTTTAATCAAATTTCTTGATGGTAGAGTAAAGAGGATCAACATAAGTTTGCACATTCTAGGTCTAGCATGAAACCTACTATCAATAAACAAACTTAATGATGAAAGTGTGCATGTTCTTTTCTATAAAAAGGATGTAAGATGGTCTAAGTAGATATGGTTCTCACTAATGGTGTTCTTATGGGAATTTTAATCCAAACTTATGCATGCACTATTCAATGTAATAGTTCCTTGATTTTTGTAGTGGAGGTATCTATGAAATCTACACCTTCACAATTATAATATACATCTACTTTTAATGGTCATGCATTCAAGATACCTAAATAATCTCTTGATTTACAAATAAAATTACCTTCAAAGAAGACATCGCTATGGAACCAAATATTGGAATTTATAGATGAAAGGGGCCTATGAGCTTGGAAAAACAAAAATCTTGTTGATGGATTGAAGGCTTGTGCTCTTGAATTTGATTTTTTGCAAGCATTGCATATATGGAATGTTAGCGCCTAAATCTACCTCAGGATGAGAAAGGCAGGTCTAAGGTAACATCAAACTACGCTTAACCTGGTAGCTAGCCCTACCAGGTCAGGAGAGGGTTCTCTCCTTGTCAATCTCAGGAAAATATAGAAAATGACGCTTGAGATGACTAATGAAAAGACTAATTTTAGGCTACGTATATGCTTAGAGGAGTTTGATTGAGTTTTATGTAGGTTTGTTGGATCAAAAGTGAAAGGCAGTTTTGGGTCCGGGGAATGAACTCAGTCTCGCAGAAATTTCTGTGGGGTGAGGTAGGCAAATGCTTTAGTACTTTGAAATAAGTGAAATGGAGAGTTTTAAGACTGGTGAGTAGTTGAAAATGGCATGAAAGTCTCAGGGATCCTCTTCAAACAGTAGAAAACATGAAAAGCTAAACAAACCCTAAGGTAGAGCACTGCAACATCAATGATTTCCACCTTTATACTTGATTCATTTAGTTAAGTTGAAAAGAGAGAGATAATGACACACATAAAAATATGATAACATGAATTATAGAAGGAGAAACAATACTAAATCACCTTGCCACAAGAATCCCACAAAATTTTGCAAACCCTGGTTTATTTCCTTCCCAAACTGCAGAGATGAATGTACAATGATGCTCAAAGCTTTCACAAGAGTCCAACCTTTAAAAATGACTGGAAAAACACATGATATAGATCTCCAAACCACCTTTTCTATCCATCAGGGGTCTAATCCATGAGAAGAGGGGTGGTTTCAACTATTTCTAAACTAGGAACACAAAAATAAGCAGTGGAACAGCTTGCCTCTAAAACCTAGGAAACTAATTCATTCAACTCCAAACCACCTACAACTGATGTATCTACCTTATCAAGTCCATTTTTATCATTTCTACATCATATTACATCAATTTACATCATGTCAACCATGAATTTTACCATAAGAGAGAAAAAATCAAACTAGAAGAAAACTAAGCGAAAAACAGAGTTTTTAGGCAAAATTGACACTTTTTCATCCTATGCATAACGCCACTTTTTCTGTGCGTAGCGCCTTTTTCTAGCTGAATTTGGAGGCCTTCCCCTTCACCCAATTTGTTCCACGTAGGCTTGTTGGAAATTTATTTTTGTCTACTTTATAGAACAAGTGGAATTTCTGGATTTTGTGCCCATTTGCCTCTCCAAAAATCAGTTCTCACAACACTGCTTCCTGTGTGGCCAAAAAGTGGTAGAGAGGGCATTTTTGAGGTGTTTTTTGGCCCTTTTGGTGATCCAAAACTTGTCAAAACTTTCTAGTAATTTCTGGGTATTCATAAGTTTCCATGCAGAATCCAAAAATGCAAAGTTTTCCTCTAGAGGAGGTCCCTATCAAAAGAGAGCGCTAGGTAGTGCTACGCACCTGCCGGAAAAGCCTGTTTTTTGCTTGAAAAATTAAAAAATGTCAAAAAATGTCAAAAAATTTCTTGAAATTTGGCATGAGTGATCTTTTTTAGGTGCTTTGCTGGGCCAATGATGCTTCAAACAAGATCTTCAACCTTTCTTGCTTCTTTTTTCTCTTTAAGGCCTTTTCCAATTTAGCTTTAAGCCTCTTTATCCTTGCATTATAAATCTTGTTCCGGGCTAATTAGTGGTAGGCTAAGTGACGAAGCATTTTTTCTCCTTTTTTTTTTGCCTTCCCAAGCAACTTCTCCAAGTGCATTTTCATCTTCTCCAACCAAGACTCCTTGTCATTCTCTATCTCTTGTTCAATGGAGGTCAACTTGAGGTCTTATTTGTCGGTAAGTTGCTTGTTTTCTTGTTCAAGGTCTCAGTATATTTGACCTCCTATTGTCTTGAAGGTCCTCCTTCCTCCTGAGGCATTGATGAAAATATCTGAGGTTCCTCTCCATAGGTTTTAATGATGTAGTAGCTGATGAGGAATGAAGGGATGAGGCAGGGACAAGAAGAGTATGAAGAGATTTTAAAAGATAAGATGAGTGAGGTGTATGGGGATGATGAGTGCTTGAGGGAATGGAGGTTTTGAGGTTTTAGGGAATAAGGGGAATGAGGGGAGTGAATAGGGTTTTAGAATGTAGGATAAGGGTTTGATAGGGAAGTAGGAGTAGTGAAAGAGTAGGATGTGGGAGTTAGTGTTTGGGAGTAGGGTATAGGGCTAGGGTTTGATGTAGAAATTAGGGTTTAATGGAGTGAAGCTTGATGAGTGATGAATAGTGAGGAAGAGTTGATAAACAAGTGTAAATGGAGGAGAAAGGAAAGAAATGACCCTTAGTGGCTTATGAGAGGTAGCTTAGCTTATTTAGAGTTTATGAGAGAAATCTTAATGCCAATAGGGTTTGTTATGAAATGACACCAAACACACTCAAGAAAACAAGCACACTTCTTTCTTAGCAAGGAGGAATGGTAAACTTACTTGGCACCAACATTAAATAGCTTTGGAGGTGTTTTGATAACTATTTTGAGGCGTTTTCAACAGGTGCGTAGTGCCAATTCTGTGCATAGCGCCAGTGTAATTTTACACTGGAAACCTGTCATAGGTGCATAGCGCCAATTCTGTGTGTAGTTCCTTTTTGCAGACCAGTTTTGAGGACCTTCCCGGTGTCCAAATTGGGTGCACGATAGCTCATTGGAAAGCTTATTGCGTCTACTTTCCAACCCAACTTGAATTTTTCCATTTGAAGTTAATTTTCCATGTAAAATGTCAAATCTCCGAAGACTAGTCAAAATGTGCAAAATGAGGCTGCCTAAAGGCAGAGTGCTGTTACAGTCAACTTTTGAAGCTCTTCCTCAACTCCAAATTGAGTTCATGATAGCTCATTGGAAATATCGTTGTGTCTAGTTATCATTTAACTCATCAAACAAGTTATTTGGCCAACCAAGCTAGGATACATCTTGAGTTTTCCAAGGCCACTCCAAAAGTGCAACAACCCTCTTGAGGTAACTTTATTTTTGTCATTTCCCTAAAAGCATGACACCTAAAAAGTGAAGGAGTTTTTTCTTCCTTGGACTATTTTGGACAAAAAACTCTCTCAGTTTTTCCAAATTCATCTTATATTTCTCAGAAACATCGTTTGAGTAAAACCTACCCCGATGTGTGGAACAGGGGATTTGTCGAAATGAAGGGAAATGAAGGGTATAAGGGGCTTCTAAATTCTTGAGGAAATTTTGGGAAGTAGGGAGGGATGTTAGAAAATAGGGGAAATTTGAATGCAAATATTGAGTGAGGGAAAGGGGTCCAAAAGTGCAAAACACAGGCCTAGCCTAGAAAATTGTCAAATTGTAGCAATAAACTAGGGTTTGTGTGAAAATGATGAATTTGGGGGATCTCAGTGATGGGAAGTGTTTAATAACGTACATTAAGGATAGGGGAAGGTGTATGAGCATCAAGATGCAAGCTTTGTTGATGATTTGACCATATAAAAGAAATTACCTTCAAAACCCTAGGAGAGGGAAATGAGCCTTACCCAAGTACAACTGAAGCACGAACAAGGTGTAAAATGACTTTTGGAACCTAAAATGATGATGAATACTCTTTGAATGATGGTACACTCAGTTGAATGGTGACATGGACCGACACTTGAAAACTTTGGAAGGAGTGAGAACAAACCCTAGACCTAATACCTAGTGACCAAATTTTACTTGAAAACTCACTGAAATGAGAAAATTTGACTTTAGCACCCTAAAATCACTTTTTAAGAGAATATTTGATCACTAGAGGAAGGCTTCAAAGACTGACACTAACGTTGGCTCCAATGGGGATTGTAGCTCCTTGGAGGTGCTAAGAACCACAAATCTTTGTGAGAGCAGACCAGTCCCTTATCCATTGGGCAATATGGAGTCAATACCTTGGCAACAAAAACATAAAAACTCAAGACTAAATACTGAAGACTCAAGACTCAAGACTTATAACTGAAATAAAATTGATGCAATACTAAAACACAACTGACGAACTGGAAAATATGCTCAAAATGGAGCTTATTCAATAAAACCTAATCTAACTATTCCATTCATCACCTGATCAAGTTAAATGAAACAACCAATGCAACCAAGTAAGCATTATGGCTGCTGTTTGCATTCTCCACAAGTGCTTGCTTCTGAACAACAAGAGAGAACTACTGAAAGGCAACTCCCATGAAAACTTGTAAATAGATCTATTGAATACTATGGATTCTCCATCTGTCTCCAAAAACACTACATAAGGATCTTGAAATTCATGTGCACTAGGAGTTAGCTCATCCAATGAATTTCTTTGCTTCTCATCGTACCATTAATGCAAACTTTCATCTGAGCTTTGTAATGAGACTCCTGCTGAAACTGACAAATAAACTGGCTACTAGATCAAGTTTGTATCAGTACATGTTTCAACCTCACATGTAGCTAATGGAGAAGGACTTCTACCGCAGACATCATCCAACACATCAGCTATTCGATCGTGAAAAACTTGAAAAGGCTGATGCAACCCATTTTCTATTGGTTCTAATGAGATTGCATGATTTGCTACAAGCTGCTCATTTGAAGATATACTATGCAAATTTTCCTTTAAAAACTAAAATGATTCAAAACAGAAAGGTACGGAATCATCTTGCATCATTTGATCATATAGCCCAGTTTCCAATTCTTCATTTGTAACTTCATAGTCGATGGCATTCAGAGGTTGTAACTCTGGATAAGAGAAGTCTTGAACAAGGTTTTCATTGCCCTAAAGATGATCCAGATCAAGACTTGTTGATGATTGAATTCTGATTGCATGAAAGTTGTCTCTAATGAACTGAAACGAAGCAAAACAAAAAGGCAAAGATCCTTCACTTACTTCAAAATTCTTGCACTTTCCTCCTCACTTCCATAGCTGATATGCAACAACTGATCATTGTATTCGAACTGCTGAAAGTGAACTTCCTCCTCCCACAAACTAGTTGTTGATTCGTCTGCAAGATTAGCTTCTGTTTGGAGAACATAATCATCATCATACTGATCAAACTGAGGAAAATAGTCAGTATAAAACACACCATCAAGCATAAATGTCATATCAACAGATCTCTCTTCTCTAAGATGATCTATAAAACTATCATTATTTGATCTATGACAACTGGGATAAGAAAAAAAATGTTTTGGATTAGCCACTTGTTCTTCTTCAATCAGTGAGCTATGGTCTTGAACATCATACTCATTCCTTGTGGTGATCTTCTGTATCATCTCTTCCACTGTACTTACCAAAATGTCGAGCTCTACCTCTAAATATGACGATTCCTTTGGATCTAAGTTCTTCCTTTCTTCTTCCTTCAACTTTGCCCTTTTGATCAACAAATTAGCCTCTACATCTACTGCACTGTTCTACATCTCTTCAAGTGTTGTAAGGTTCCTTTCCCTTAGCTGAAACTCTATTTCCGGATCAAAGGCACTCGGGTAGTGCGGGAGAGAAGATCTAGGAGGAGGTCATATATTAATTGACATAGAAAAGTAGACTTGATTAAATATGGCAGAAAACTGTTGTACTGTCTCCCTTGGTTGTCTTTTTAAGTAGTTATACTCTTCTATAATCAAGAAAGGGTTTTGTCTTACCACCCACCTGTCAAGGAAAATTTTGATGAACTGCTGGAAATCTGAGATGCTCACATCAGGCAGGGTTTTGAACCAACTCTTGACTTTGCCTTGCAAAGAAAGAGCAAAAAGCCTAATATTGACATCTTCTTCATCAACTTCAAAAAGGTGAAGGAAAGACTCAAAATTTAGTATGTGTCTCTCAGTAGTGATGGTGTCGCATTCACCATCAAATCTTGGTAGATATAGGTCATGATTTTTAGGGAAAGCATGGGATATCGGAGGTAAAATCAGAGGCTTGTATCGATCTGAAATTTTACAAGGTATAGGGGTATGTACAGAAGGTATAGAATCAATCTTGGTCTCTTGGGGCTCATCAATTTGAAGATGGCCATCACAAGATTCAGAAGAAGGGTCTTGATCAAGATCAAAGGTGTGCGAATATTTGGTATTTGCAATCTTCAAAGGGAAGGAATCAAATGCCGGTGGAGGATCTTTTCTCAAATACAATATACTTTGCAAAGCATTCTTGACATTCTCAGGAAAAGAGAAGAAATAATTTATAACAAAGAACAAAATGTCTTGAATGAAATTCCAACTTGAATACATGATCTTTCCATATAGTCCTTTCATGTTTCTGCTGGTCAGGTTCATCCTCCAGTGGAGTCCTTAGATCTGATCTTGAAAATGATTTGGAGTCGCCGGGTGAATGATTTTAGCCTTTCTGGTGTCTGATCGTTCTCCGCCATCAACAATCAAATCTGAACTTGATTACATTTCCCTGAGGAACATAAAACTACGTTCCCCGGTATGGTTGCCACTATGTTAGGGCCTAAATCTACCTCAGGCTGAGAAAGGCAGGTCTACGGTAACATCAAACCATGCTTATCCTGGTAGCTAGCCCTACCAAGTCGGGAGAGGGCTCTCTCCTTGTCAATCTTAGGAAAATATAGCAAATGAGGCTTGAGAGGACTGATGCAAAGACTAATTTTAGGCGAGGTATATGCTCAGAGGAGTTTGATTGAGTTTTATGTAGGTTTGCTGGATCAAAAGTGAAAGGCAGTTTTTGGTTTGAGGAATGAATTGAGTCTTGCAGAGATTTCTGTGGGGCGAGGCAGGAAAATGCTTTAATAATTTGAAATAAGTGAAATGGAGAGTTTTAAGATTGGTGAGGATTTGGAGAGGGCATGAAAGTATCAGGGATCCTCTTCAAACAGTAGAAAATATGAAAAGCTAAACAAATCCCAAGGTAGAGCACTGCAACATCAATGATTTCCACCTTTATACTTGATTCATTTAGTTAAGCTGAAAAGAGAGAGATAATGGCGCACACACACATATGATAACATGAATTACGGAAGGAGAAACAATACTAAATCACCTTGCCACAAGAATCCCACAAAATGCTACAAACCCTGGTCTATTTCATTCCCAAACTATAGAGATGAATGTACAATGATGCTCAAAGCTTTCACAAGAGTCCAACCTTTGAAAATGACTGAAAAAACACATTATATAGACTTCCAAACCACTTGTGCTATCCATCATGGGTCTAATCCATGAGAAGAGGGGTGGTTTCAACCATTTCTAAGCTAGGAACACAAAAATAGGCAGTGGAACAACTTGCCTCTAAAACCTAGGAAACTGATTCATTCAACTCCAAACCACCTACAACTGATGTGTATACCTTATCAAGTCTATTTTTATCATTTTTACATCAATTTACATCATTTCAGCTGATGAATTTGACCATAAGAAAGAAAAAGTCAAACTAGAAGAAAACTAGGCGAAAAACTGAGTTTTTAGGCAAAATTGAAACTTTTTCATCCTATGCGTAGCACCACTTTTTCTGTGCATAATGCTTTTTCCCAGTTGCATTTGGAGGCATTCCCCTTCACCAAATTTTCTCCAAGTAGGCTTGTTGCAAAGGTATGTCTGTATACTTTCTAAAACAAGTGGAATTTTAGAATTTGTTTCCCATTTGCCCCTCCAAAAATCAGTTCTCCCAACACTGCTTCTTGTGTGGCCAAAAAGTGGCAGAGAGGGAATGTTTGAGGTGTTTTTTGGCCCTTTTGGTGACCCAAAACTTGTCAAAACTTTCTAGTAATTTTTGGGTATTCATAATTTTCCACGAGGAATCCAAAAATACAACTTTTTCCTCCAGAGGAGGTCCCTATCAAAAGTGAGTGCCAGGTGGAGCTACACCTGCCGGAAAAACCTGTTTTTTGCCTGAAAAATTCAAAAATGTCCAAAACTTCACCAAATTTCTTGAAATATGGCATGAGTGATCTTTGTTAGGTGCTTTGATAGGCCAATGATGCTTCAGCCAAGATCTTCAACCTGTCTTGCTCCCTTTTGTTCTTTAAGGGCTTTTCCAACTTAGCCTTAAGCCTCTTTATCCTTGCATTATAAATCTTGTTATGGGTTAAGTAGTGGTAGGCTAAGTGACAAAGCATTTTCTCTCTCTTTTTTTTTGCCTTCCCAAGAAACCTCTCCAAGTGCATGTTCATCTTCTCCAACCAAGACTCCTTGTCATTCTCTATCTCTTTTTCAATGGAGGTCAACTTGACCTTGCCTTCTTGGCCCTTTGCCGGTTTTTTTTTTATGATTTGCAGCTCCATGAGGTCTTGTTTTTCGGTAAGTTGCTTGTTTTCTTGTTCAAGGTCTTAGTTTCTTTGACCTCCTGTTGTCTTGAAGGTCCTCCTTCCTCCTGAGGCATTGATGAAAATATCTAAGGTCCCTCTCCATAGGTTTTAATGATGTAGTAGCTGATGAGGAATGAAGGGATGAGGTGGGGACAAGAAGAGTATGAAGAGATTTTAAAAGATAAGATGAGTGAGGTGTATGGGGATGATGACTGCTTGAGGGAGTGGAGGTTTTGAGGTTTTAGGGAATGAGGGGAATGAGAGGAGTGAATAGTGTTTTAGAATGTAGGGTAAGGGTTTGATAGGGAAGTAGGAATAGTGAAAGAGTAGGATGTGGGAGTTAGGGTTTGGGAGTAGGGTATAGGGCTAGGGTTTGATGTAGAAATTAGGGTTTAATGGAGTGAAGTTTGATGAGTGCTGGATAGTGAGGAAGAGTTGATAAACAAGTGTAAATGGAGGAGAAAAGCAGGCAATGACCCTTAGTGGCTTATGAGAGGTAGGTTAGCTTATTTAGGGTTTATGGGAGAAATCTTAATGCCAATAAGGTTTGTTATGAAATGACGCCAAACATACTCAAGAAAACAAGAACACTTCTTTCTTAGCAAGGAGGAATGGTAAACGTACTTGGCACCAGCATTAAATAGCTTTGGAGGTGTTTTGATAACAATTTTGAGGTGTTTTCAATAGGTGCGTAGCACCAATTCTATGCGTAGTGCCAGTGTAATTTTACACTGGAAACCTGTCATAGGTGTGTAGTGCCTTTTTGTAGACCCGTTTTGAGGGCCTTTCCAGTGTCCGAATTGGTTGCACGATAGCTCGTTTGAAATCATATTGAGTTTACTTTCGAACTCAACTTGAATTTTTCAATTTGGAGTTCATTTTCCATGTCAAAAGTCAAATCTCCCAAGACTGGTCAAAATGTGCAAAATGAGGCTGCCTAAAGGCAGAGTGCTGTTATAGTCAACTTTGGAAGGTCTTACTCAACTCCAAATTGAGCTCATGATAGCTCATTGGAAATCTCTTTGTGTCTAGTCATCATTTAACTCATCCAGAAAGTTATTTTACCAACTAATCTAGGAGAAATCTGGATTTTCCCAAGGCCACTCCAAAAGTGCAACAACCCTCCTGAGGCAACTCTATTTTTGACATTTCCCTAATACCATGACACCTGTGTAAAACGTGAAGGAGGTTTTTCTTCCTTGGGCTATTGTGGGAAAAGACCTCTCTTATTGTTTCCAAATTCATCTTCTATTTCTCAGAAACATCATTTGAGTAAAACCGACCCTGATGTGTGGAACAAGGGATTTGTCGAAATGAAGGGAAATGAAGGGGATAAGGGGCTTCTAAATTCTTGAGGAAATTTTGGAAAGTAGGGAGGGATGTTAGGAAATAGTGGAAAGTGTAATTTCAAATATTGAGTGAGGGGAAGGGATCCAAAAGGGCAAAACATAGGCCTAGCCTGGAAAATTGTCAAATTGTAGCAAGAAACTAGGGTTTGTGGGAAAATAAGGAATTTGGGGGATCTCAGTGATGGGAAGTGTTTAATAAGGTACATTAAGGATAGGGGAAGGTGTATGAGCATCAGGATGCAAACTTTGTTGATGATTTGACCATACAAGAGAAATTACCTTCAAAACCATATGAGAGGGAAATGAGCCTTACCCAAGTACAACTGAAGCACGAACAAGGTGTAAAATGACTTATTGGAACCTAAAATGATGATGACCACTCTTTGAATGATGGTACACTCAGCTGAATGGTGACATGGACTGACACTTGGAAAGCTTTGGAAGGAGTGAGAACAAACCCTAGACCTAATACCTAGTGACCAAATCTTACTTGAAAACTCACTGAAATGACAAAATTTGACTTTGGCACCCTAAAATCCATTTGTAAGAGCATATTTGATCACTGGAGGAAGGCTTCAAAGATTGACACTAACATGGAAAATAGAATCGAGTTTAGTTTTATTCTATTTCTGAAAAAATATTTGGTTGCTAGATTTAAACTTGATGTATTTGATCTAGTTAAAGTTTGTTTGATTTCTAAATTTTTGTATTGTGTCATAAATTGATGATTATTTTAGAACTACATGGGTATATTTTTAGAACTAAATATGATGTTTTTAGCTGGTTTAAGGAGTTTAAATCTCTCATGGAAAATCACACTGGTAGGAAGATTAATGTGTTGAGGATTGATAATGACACTGGGTTTTGTTTGTAAAGTTTGATAAATTTTCTAAGGAGAATGGAATTTTAAGACATAAGACAACTCCATATAACCCTCAACAAAAAATAGTTGTATAATGAATGGATAGAACCTTGATGGATAGTTATATGAGTATGTTTAGTGGAGTCAGCTTAGAGAACAAGTTTTGGGCAAAAGCAGTTGCTACTGCATTGTAATTGACTAACATTCCTCCTGCATCAACTCTTGTAGATGTGACCCTTATGGAGGTCTAGATGAGCAATAAGCTCTCACTTTCACATCTTTGTGTTCTTGGTTGTGATGGATATGCTCATATACCTAAGGAGAAGTAGTTGAAGTTGGACAACAAGGATATGAAAAGTATCTTCATTAAATATGGTGTTAGTGTGAAAAATAAAAGCTTTAGGATCATGTGCTCGAAATTTTTTGTATAATGTGAAAAGTATCTTCATTAACTATGGTGTTGTGTGAAAAAGTACAAGCTTTAGGACAATGTGCCTGATTTGTTTTCTATAAAGTGAATACTATTTCTAGGGAAATTAATCCTTCTCCCATAGTTGTAATGCTAGAAGAGGATGAAAATAAGTTAGTGGTTTATCTACCACCCAAGACTAAGAAAGCTGAACCAAGAAGTGAACAAGAAGTTCATGACGAACCTAATGAGGAGGAGGGTTTAGAGAGATCATATGAGGAGGAAAAAAAACTTCACCTCAAACTTGAGGTAGGTTCATTTGATAAAGAATAAAATCATGCATGTATACCTATGATTTATTTGATTTCAAATGAATATTTTCTTTCTTTACAAACATTCGTGGACCTAGAACTATGAAAGAGGAAATGTAGATGGAAGATAAGGAATCTTAAAGATCAGTCATAGGTGAGGGAATGGATGCAATTAGAACGAATGATACACATGACTTGGTATTGTTTCTTGATGGATGAAAACACATTGGATGTAGATGGGTATTCAAAAAGAAGATTGGATTGAATGGAAATATTGAAAAGAAAAAAGCAAGGTTGGTTGCAAAAGTATATTTCTAGGTTGATGGGATAAAATTTGGTCATGTATTTTCCTTAATTGCTAAGTTAACATTTATTCTGATCCTATTATTTGTAACAACAACGTTTGATTTAGAGATAAAACAATTAGGTGTGAAAACAACATTTGTATATGGTGACTTGAAGGAGGATTATATATATATATATATAAAGACCACTACAGTAAAAGTGTAAATTTAAAAAGTCTTTATAGGGCCTCAAAGAGTCTCTTTGAATGCGGTATTAAAAGTTTGAATCTTTGGTTTTGGGATTGTGAATTCAAGTTTTTAGATCATATCACTATGTATATTACATACATGATGGTGTTAATTTCCTCTTTATCACTCTATATGTTGATGATGTGTTGTTCTTTGGTAATAGTAATTTTGTGATTTGTGATTTGAAATCTCAACTTTCAACACAATTTAGTATGAAGGACTTTGGGGCTACAAAATATACCTTAGGAATGAAAATTAGGAGAGATAGAGAAAATAAAAAGCTTTGGTTGAGGCGATGTAACTATGAAAACTATATGCTACAACCTTTTCACATGGTAGATTACAAACCATTGAGTGTTCTCATTTCTATGGGAACAACACTTCTAGCTGAGTAGCATCCGACAACATTATCATAAATGGAGGATATGCATTGTGTTCCTTATTTTAGTGCACTTGGTAGTTTGATGTATGTTGTGTCTATACTAGACCAAACATTACCCAAGTAGTGGGAGTCTTGAGTCAATTCATGGATAATTTGGGTGTGAATATTGGACCATATTGAAGACGAAGGGTCTTCAAGTATTTTTATGCACTTTTGAATTTTCCACTTGTTATCATGGTATTGTTTTAGGGGACTCACACTCATTGGATATATATGGTTATGTCTTATCTGATTAGGCAAGGGATATAAATAGACATAGATCTATGAGTGGATACATGTTTCAATTATTTGGTGGAGTAGTAAGTTTGTTGAAAAAGCAACAAGTGGTCATATTTTACGCTAAATAGGTAGGGTAAATGATAGCTATGCATGCCTATGAGGTGGCCATTTGGCCTAGGAAACCATGATAAAAACTAGGGCTATGCCGACAACTACTACAATTCAATGACATAGTTACATTGCCATTTATTTGCTAACAACCCTACCTTTTATGTGAAGACAAAGCATATAAATATTCAATACCATTTCATTAAGGACATGGTAGAAGATAAAAAGGTGATACTAGAAAAAGTTGACAAGTTGTAGAACATTGTTGATGCGTTAACAAAATTGGTGAGTAGAGGTAAATTCAAGTGATGCTATGAGTTTATGGGTCTTATGGCCCATAGCAATTAGTTCACAATTTGATGCATTCTTCCATGTTGGGACACGTGTGTCATACACTTTGCACTTAGGATAAATGCAGAGCTACAATAGGGAACACATGTAGATATAGTGGGGAATACATGTAAAGAAGTGGTAAGAAATAACTTTGAAGTAATGATAGGGAATAAATATAGGTCACTACTAAAAAATGAATGATAAATAATAATAATTGCATAATTAATTTTTGGTTGTTTCCATTATGTAGAATTAAAAAAATCTATTTATTAAATTCTAAAATTAGAAAACAATAAAGTGTGATTTGTAACTTGTTTTAAGGTCATTAAAGAAAATTCTAAAATTAGAAAACAATAGAGTGCGATTTGTAACTTATTTTACGCTCATTAAAGAAAATTAGAATGTGAATTATTAAAAAAATTAGAATATGAATTTTAAAATAATGTTATGCGCCCAAAATTTCTTTACAAACTTTACTTTAGTATTGAACACTCTCTTTTGAAAACATAAAAACTCGTTAAAATATTGTACCTACTTAGTTGCTAATAATATGTTGATTTTGCTCACATGAAAACTAATTAATATATTGTAACTATTTAATGGCTAATAATATATTGATTTTGCTTTAAAGATTTAGATTTTTTTTTAATAATATATTCCCATGTTATTTAAAATATATGCATTTGCGAAATCGCCTCTGCATCATTTCTACTTCCACGATCAACAATATTATTCAAACTACACACTTTCACATAAAAATAAATACATCCTTTTCAAAGGTCTGTTTCCTTGCATCATATTAAATAACAAGGAATGAACACACATGAAAGGCTTGTTTCTGCATAGTGGACTGCACAGGAAAGACATTTTTATTTCCACATGGAGCACTGCACATGAAGGCTGTACTGTCATGAAGCCATTTCCCAGAAAAAAAAAACCTTCCAATGTCAAAGAAATCACCGATAAAACATTCAACTATACTGTGCAGAGTCGAATGGAATGGGATTGGATGATGATACATCCACAACACAAATATTACGCCATAGAAAAACACTGAACAGCTACACTTATTGAGCATAAATGGTTCTCCTCCACGTACGCTATTACCATGCAAATAATAACATGGAAATATCAATGGCAGTGGCATTACAGAACTCATCTTTATTCTTATTGCTGCTATGCAAAATGCTATAGGAAAACACAACACAACGTCATAATCACGACACACTTAGAAGGGGACATGAAGTTTTATGAAGAAGATATGAGATTTTATGGAGGAGAAAGAGTGATTAACAGGGTTTCTGACAGACGCATCTTCTGTTGCCAAAGTGGGTGTGGCGGCAGCTTCCTGTATGGAACCTCTCTGTCTGGCAAACCACTTTGCAGTTAGAGCTTCTCACGCAATATCCCTTAAACTTGTGGCTCTGCGACTCACAGGTCCGCCCTTCAACCTGCATCTCTGCACCTAACATCCACATCCACCACACAGTTAAAGCATACAATAACATCCACATCCACCACACAGTTAAAGCATACAATGAGCGAATAACCCACCAAACTTCAGAAAATCAAGAAAAATAATACACGCTACAAGACCCACCAAACTTCAGAATCAAGAAAAAGAATACATGCTATAGGTTAGTAGGGAAGAAAGAGTACCAAAGCTTATGACAAGAATAAGGAACAGAAACAACACACTCAGGTTGCTCATTCTCTTCGCCATCTGGTTGTCAGAACTGAAGGAAATGCCCGTGACGAGATGAGATCTGCGGGACAGAAAATTACTAATCGAAGATATTCACAGTATCTCCTAGACTGCCTTCTTGCAAGAGCGCATATGGAGAAGGCGAGAATCGTTTATTTATAGGGAGTGGTAGGCCGCTTTTTCTTGTTAATGGAACGCCCTACGCAAGTGCCACTCACGTGACTGGCCATTGGTGTTGTCAGTGGGAAATACACGAGGGAGGAACACTGCGTGTTGTCAGTGGGAAATGCATGGGGACACTTCCAAGAGGGACACTAACTTTATGGTTAGATTTAAATTAGTATATGCTGTGGGTATATATAACCTGATGGTATTAATGTGTCTATGATGGATAATTAATGTGGTGTGGTTATATCGGTTTATCATTAAATTTAAAAAAGTATATGGGGTCCGTTTATAAAGCACTATATCTCTTGTTAAATTTAAACCAGTATAAATAAGTATATATTGTGAGCAGGGGTTAAATTTGACGGGTCTTTTTACTCATCAGATATATTTTCAATGACGGTTTTATTTTTAAATTTCACTTAACATGACTTTTAATATTTATTCACCCTGCACAATATTTTTCATATAAAACATAATCAATAAAAAACATCATTTTTATTTAACGCTTAATTTAATAATAACAAATACTGAAATTTTCAATAAACAATCAAACACTCAATTCTATATATATACAGGTGGCATTTTGTTTACTATTGGCAGCAAGTTTACAGTGACACAAATATATTGAAATCCAAAAACATTTACTAAGATATAAGTTAACATAGATCGGTAGAAATCCAAAATTAAAAGAAGAAACCAATTATATCTATCATAAGAGCCCAATTATATTTATCATAAGAGCGTCTTAGCAGATTGTTGTGTTTGATTCATAAATGTTTAATTTTTTCTTGCCAATAAAATTATCTACAACGAAATTTCTTAAAACAACTTGACAAAGACTTTTAATACTAGTCTGTTTTCTTTGCCATTGATTTCTGATGATGAAGTAACTTCAACATTTATTTATTAAAGCATCTCTCCGAGGATGAAGTAACTTCTACCTTTATTTATTATAATTGATTTCTTAAAGCATCTTTTCTTGCCAATAAAATTATCTACAACGAAATTTCTTAAAGCTACTTGAGAAAGACTTTTGATACTAATCTGTTTTCTCTGCCATGGATTTCCGAGGATGAAGTAAAATTTACATTTTTTATTATAATTGATTTCTTAAAACATCTTGACAAAGACTTTTAATATTAATATGTTTTCTCTGCGATGGATTTTTGAGGTTGAAGTAAACTCTACATTTATTTATTATAATTGATGAATGCAAAGTGGATTTATTAACACAATACTTTATGTTAAACAATAATCAATGATATTCACATCTATTTAAGATTTGTGAGACTTCACCTTGGCAATCCTCAACTCTATGTATTGGTCTGCCAGTTAAGACAATCGTGTAGTTAAAGTTGAAATTCAAGATTAATAACTCCATATTGATGTTTAAATGTGGCAATTTATTTTATGGTAAGATAAATATACTATTCAATAGGTAAAACAATTGAAAGAAGATGATTTAATACAACTACCATATCTTTGACTCCACGCATAGTAACACCAACTAGAGCTTCAATTGTTAATTAAATGCAAACTTTCTGAAACGAATACATGAACTAAAGGGTTGTGTACTGTTTAATGCAAAACGTGAGTAATTTAGGACATAGAGAATGAACTTTGAAATGAATTCCCAACACGAGTTTTAGTTGTCTAATTAAATGCAAAATTCCTAGTGACAAGATCAAGTAAAAGAGTCTAGGCTTGTTCATCTAAAATAGAGTAGAGTCATTTAATTCACCAATAAATTAAGTTTGGCATTGTTGTAGAAAAATAGACGTGAGTTTGAGTACTTCAGAATTACTTGTTTCTCACTTATGCTAATTTGATTTTAATTACTTCGAATCTTAGGGCACTTTCTCTTTTATATTAATTTATCTATTAATTCAAAAACAAAAAGTTTAAGCCGTTCCAATTAAATTGATAAATTAAATTAATTTTCACAATAAGACATAATGCACATAATACCATCACAAACCAAAGTAGCACACACACACACACAACAAACACACACACACACACACACAGATATATATATATTTATATATATATATATATTAACTGGAAAAAAAATAAACCGATTCAAACAATAAGAACCTTTAACTATTAGTCAACTAACACAGTTCAACGCTACAATACCAAGCTACCCCTTAAATTCAATAAGATCATTGAAACGACAAAGGTAAAGTAACCACAAAATAACAACGAAAAAATTGATTTCAAACTAAAAAGGAAAGCAATCTAAACAATCATAGTGTACTAACCAGCGCTCCATTTGGACCCTTTGAGTTTGTCCTGAGGTCAAAAGTCCAGCACGCACTGCCACCAGATGAATCGAACTTGTTTCTTGTGTACATGATAATAGAAGATAAGCACTCTACTCTCAACAATGTAACCCTCTAACAACCCTCAACCTTCCTTCTCTACTATGCCCAACATCTAAAAGAAAGTGATTCATGCCTCCAGATTTATATTATAGGCAGAGGTAACACTTTAAGTCAATTTATTTCTGTCTCCTCCATTCAATAAAGCAAGGAGAAAAGATAAACTTTTATAAGGCTTTCCGGTCAGGTTACACAATGAAACCAAGTGGAGTGCCCCTTAAATACTTTCGGTGTTCATGCTGAGGTTGCCTTGGTCATGAAGCCTCTACATTTTACAACCCGCAAAGAAAAGAGCTAGAAACACATCAATGAATTCTGTGGATTTCATAGCAACAACATACAAACCAACAGGGGCTCACAATTTGCAAACACCAATGGCTCTATCTAAAAAATCAACGCCCATGCCAGATCCATTCATTGATCATAGTCACGAGAAGAACATCCCTCCTTTATGCTTACACGGTGCTATAAACAATTGAACCCACTGACACTATTTTTCATGCTCCACGGTTTTGTCTAACACGTGAATTTCTTCAACCATTGAACCTTGTAAGCATGAATAAGGACGCACTTAAACAATTTGTATGCTTCTGTTCATGGTTTTTAGCCGGCTTGCGACGCCGAGCATTCATAACTCGTCCTGGTTCTTGTTGCATTTCATATGAGGGTGATATTTTGATGTATCGACTACGGCTATTAGCTTCTAGGTATTGGCTTTTGCTGTAAGCATTGGTGGTGCTTGTTAAGTTGAATTTACTTACTTCATAGTATGGGTTCATGTCTTCATTGATGGCATTGATCATCCCAGATCTTACCATTTATGTGGTACTTTATTAAATTTAGCTCTGGTTTTTCTGGTGTCTGAAAGTTTTATTGAATATCTTGAAGCTTGTACTTAGGAGATCATCTTGCCATTCCACATATCCCAATGTCAACTTGATATAAATAAATAATATATTATATATATATAGATAGATATAATTCGAAACTTCTTATTTTTTAATATGCCCATCATTTTGACATTTTTAAAAATTATGTGCAAATTACTCTTGATGTGTTTATTTGAGAATTAACTGTATTTTACAGATAAAAAACCTGATTGTGAGTATATACAACCCTATCATATTAATGGGTCTATGAACCAATAATTAATGCACTAATAATTAGTGCGATGTATACAACCCACCGACATTAATAGACCTATAAACTCTTAAATATTATTGATTGGGATAACTTCATTTAGAGTGCCAAATGGAAAACTTGGCTGGGCCTCCATGTATATCCTTAGTCTAACATATGCCGTTTAAATTTACCACTCCGTTACAAATATATATTATATATATATTTTTTTTTCAGTTTTCTTTGAGCTTCAACGTGTCTGTTTAGGATTAAATTTACAATATATTTTATTTTGGGTTGGAATTAGGTAATTTTTTTAATTCTTAAAATTTTAATTTTTAATATTTAATATTATTTTAATTTTAAAATTATTAGAATTTTTAGAGGTTTGATTTTCGATGTTTCAAACTAACTAATGTGGTTCATCCATCTTGCCTGCTTTGAAGATGAACCACACTAGTTGGTTCAAAATATCGACCAAATCTTAGCAATGTGATTAATCTGAAAAACTGATATCAACATTATAGATCACAAAAACTCTTAAATCTAACAAAACACAACTTTATTAGAGCAAAATTATCGGTTAAAACTAGGCGTATTTACTTTCTCGATTATCCCTCTAATTATTTAGTTCCGCATGGATGGAATTTAATTTACAATGTCCGAGGCAAGTTTTGCAAGTAAGGAGCTCCAGATTCTTCATGTTTTGTACGCTACGAACAAGAGACATACAGGGTTAAGAGTTAAAGCAAAGGCCACAAACCATAATATTAAAGTAAAAGATTTGAACATGGTAGATAATTTTAAAATCGATGATACACAGATAACATGGAATAAAATATACGGTGAAGTGATTATCTGCGCATGAAATCATAGCGATTGCGTCGGAGTTTTATTGGGAAGAGAGAAATGTTGTGATTCTTATTTCCAAAAGGCGTTGCATACCTACTTCACAAATTTGCTTAGCTGTTAGTTCTCTTGCTAGATTTTTGGTTAATTTTATTTTTTTTTAAATCACAACGCTATAGTGTTTGAGTTTTTTTGGATGGAAATAAATATGGATACCTAAAATCTCAAAATTTGAAAGCTAAAATTTAAATTTTCGAAAATTTCTACTAAATTCACAATTTCTATTATTCTCAAACTAATTTATACAAAATTTCAAAAAACGCATAACATACTTTTTTTTATTGGGAAGCGAGAAATTATGTGATTCTTATTTCCAGAATCTCGAAGAGCGCATCACATGCTCTTTCCAATTATAATTATAATAACTGGTTTTCATGTGGATGGATGACACGGGGATAAACCTTTTGCGTATGAGTGTATGAGTGTTGTCAATGGCGAACTTTTGTGTATGAGTGTTGTCGAACTTTTGAATTCACTGAATTAGCTCTGCGTGTGCGTAGACTATGGAAACTTTTAGAGCATGGAAAATGCTAAATTGGTATATCTTGGGCTAATATATAACATTTTACGGTAGACTATGGAAACTTTAGGGCATGGAAAATGCTAAATTGGTATATCTTTGGCTAATATATAATATAATTTATCTGTATTTTGAAGGTATATAATTTATTCGTGTTTGATGTGGAGAGTCTACAAATTTTAGTATACTTGGTTGTTTGACGTGGAGATAATAGAAAGAAGAAATTTGTATACTTGGTTGTTTGACGTGGAGATAATAGAAAGAAGATTATTTTGAATGATGGGTGAAGCTAGTGAATGTGTCAAGGGAGACCTGGTCGCTTTTAATACCTTGTCGTGAATTTTTCCTTGACTAAACAATGTTATTTCCTTGACTAAACAATGTTATTGGGTAGATATTCATTGGTAGGAGAAGTTACAACATAAGATTAAGTATGACATTACAAGATAAGGGGTGTTTTATTGAAGAACTTTGTTGTGGTGGAAAATAAGTGTTTTGTGTTAATGTTATCATCTAGGTTTATATGTTGTTGTATTGGAATAAAGATGTTACATGTATGGAGAGAAAATATTAGTGGCGCATGTAAATATCTAAAGAACTATAGTTCATCTAGGATCAATAGGTGTAGGGATTTGTCCATTAGTCATAGTCTATGACTCACAATGCTAGAAAGAGATTGAACCAAATGGAAAAATGATCCATTAGAACAACTATGATGCATATACGTGGAGAGGTATCTAGGGGTGGAAGTATACATGTGCGATATGGATTATACCCATGTCCTAACTAATTATGCCCATACCCTACCTCATTATGCTTGAGCTTGAGATTTTAGTGTCATAACATTTGAGAGCACTAGGGGAGTTAAGGTGTGTGGGGTAGTGAGGGAGAAAGAAGAAGTCAACAAACTGTATGTAGGGGTAATAAAATATGTTGTTACAACCTTTGGTAGGTTTGTCAAAGAGGTGAAGGAACAAAAGCACATGCCCTTTAAGGAGCAAGAGACATATCCTTTCTTATTATCTAGCGATCTATCTTTCATCTTATAGAATGAGTTGGATGGGCATATGAGATTGTTTACACTTGAAAATGTTGATGAAATGAAATTATGCCCCTTCTCATGATATAATCATGAGGGCTATGAGGAGAAGGAACATATGTTGTAACGAAGAGGAGATATTTATATTTCCCAGAATGTAAGAAGTTGAGTGATGTTAATGTACACTTTAGACTTAATATGAGACTAGGGTTTTACAATGTGATAATAACACATGAATATAATGAGAATAGGATTTGATAATATAGAGCATAGTACCAAAATTGTGAAATATCTTTAAGTGGTAAATGAAGTGAAGCATTCATACATAATGAAGTGATACACATATCCTTGAACATAATAGAGTTCCAATTGATTATAGAGGAGCAATCATGAAACTAATCATATTGGTACAAAGTAAATCCATATGCATTACATTTCCTAATTGAATGCATTTTGCACACAAAGATTTGATATACACAATTTGAAAGATATTAATACCATATTGATACCATGTTGAAATTTTGAAAGATTTCTCACAATCAAGTTATTTAGATGTTTAGGAGAAAGGGTCTTTTCATAATCTAGGCATGCAAGTGATGAAGATAGAGATAAATAATTACATTCCTTTTCTAGAGCCACCCCAATTTTGTGTTTCGAACAATAATTTGGGTGGTGCTGAAAAACACCATTGTTTTTATTGTGAACCTTACATCTTACAGATAATAAGAAACCAATAATTATAGTCCTATTTGAGGGAGAAACCTCCTTTTACAATGAATACAATGTATAAGTAAATATTTGATGAACTTGGGACTAGGTCCCGTTCTTATATATATAGGAGAAAAATGGTACAATTATACTAAAATGAGACCATGAAAGGTTCTACGCTACATAACAATATAATAATAGAAATGTAATCACTCAATATCTGGGGCTTAATAAGAGGTTTTAGGGCTAACATGGGGCTTATATACAGCTTAACATGCTCCTTTGCTTCAAATAAGTGTTGTTGATCCGGATTTAAACAGGAACGCAACAAAATACAGAGATAACCATATACACAAATATGCAGCGGAAATAATACTACTTCATTTCATTAATGGAAAATACTAAAATATGCTTACAATCAGAAATGGAAATAAACTAGCTAGGGCGATGGTAGCTTATCTCTGAGAAGAGATGTGATGGCTACATGCCTCTGAACTGTGTTACAATGAGGCTCGAGGCCTATTTATTGTTGAGAAACAATGAAAAACCCTTAACATTCCAAAACCTAACCCTAGGAGATGAAACGCCAAACTGTGGGCCCCGTTTGGGGGTAAGTTGGTACATCAACTTCCC
>APFE030494831.1:84365-100745 GCA_000404065.3 Pinus taeda | reverse complement strand
AATAGTGAGTTAACAGTGAGTTGATGCATTAATGCACTCAACTAGTGCTACTCCAGTTAACTGAAGATTCCCTCATCACAAACTCGTGCATGTCTATTCTGAGAAAGACCCAGTTGAGATTAATGTTCAAGGATAGTGTACTATCAGTTGCATGTGTTTTCTCATGGAGGGAACTCATGCATGCAGTCAAGGATTCATCCTTGAGGATTGCGCAGTTTTGAAGGCTTGTTTTTCCACTTGGTAATAGGCTAATCATCCACAAGGAACAGCACAAGGAAATAGGAGCTTGGAGGGCAGAGAGGAAGGCTAGAGAGAAGCCAAGATTTCCTATGAGTATTTGTGAGTATTTTATTGAGATATGGCTAGATATGAGAGCTAAGGCTTTGTATAATTCCTTTGTATTTCCACCATGTATGATAATACAATAGTCTACGATTTTTATCTAAGACTTTCCCCAAAGTATTTTCATGTGTATTGTGCCATTTATTTTTCTTCTTCTGGTTATATTGTTCAGCTTGATCTTCAAGCTTTGGAAAATTGATAGTAGAAGTAGGTTATAGTATTTTGCTTTGATTTATATTGCATTATCGGGTTAACCTATCACATATTTTCTACATTTCTGACCAAAAAAACTTTGTTTTCGCTCCGCCCTTGGTGACTTGACTTAAAGGCCAAGTGATATGAGAGAAACCCAACATGAACCTATGGTAGAAATTAGCAAGACCCAAAATTTGTGGAGCTCTGTCAGAGTAGTTGGGGTTGGGCAATCATGAATGACTTGTATCTTGGATGGGTCCACGTGTACACCCTGCTCATCAATGATGTACCCCAGATATTGAACATGGGCTAGGCCAAAGGTGCATTTCTCCAATTTAGCACGTTTCTTGTGTTGGCGCAAGGTTTGAAGGACCTGTCGAATATGGTGGAGGTGCTCTTCCCAACTCTGGCTAAATATCAAGATGTCATCTAAATACCCTACCATGAATGCATTGGTGAAGCGTCACAATATGTCGTCCATTAGTATCATGAAGGTTACAGGGGTGTTCGTCAATCTGAATGGCTAAAAAGGCCCTCCTTGGATTTGAAGGAAATCTTCCACACATCGTAGGGTTCGATAGGAACTTGGTGATCACCTGACTTCAAGTCAATATTCCTGAAATAATTGGCCCCTTGAGCTAGTCTAGAACGTCATCAATCCATGGGATTGGGTACCTATTCCGTACATTGATCTTGTTCATCACCCGATAGTCAATACAGAGCCTCCAGGCCCCATCCTTCCTCTGTACCAATACAATCAAGCTCCCATAAGGTGATGAGCTTGGCCTGATGTGCCCTTTCTGCAATAATTCCTGAATCTTCCTCTTAATCTTAGCGTTCTCCATAACATAGCATCGATAGATCAGTCCATTGGGTAGCGGCGTGCCCGAGGTCATATCAATGGAGTGTTTGACCTGATATTAGGGAGGTACCCCTCTGGGTGAGACGAAAATATCCCTGTACTCCTCCACGACCTTGTCCATCTGCTGCAGTTGTGCGAAGGAGCCCTACCTGGAATCTGTGGCCACAACCTTCTTTTTGCCTTGGGGGTGAATCATAAGGAAAAAAAGATTCCTAATCTGGGAAATGATCTTACTGCATTTCTTTGAAGTGATCAAAGAGATGGTGGTAAGAAGGGCTACCTCCAGTATCCTATACAACTTATTAGCCAAAGTAATAATCACAGAGCGAGGTCTAGACTCATATACAACATGTCGCTTCCATAAGTATGGTTGTCCTAACAATACATCACAAACTTCAAGATGAGAAGCATCACACAATAACTCATCAATGAAGGGCTTGATGTTGTAGGGAAGGCGGAACTATTGGTTGACATGAAGATCTCGTCCTTGGTGAAGCCACTCGATGGTGTACGATTATGGATGTGTTATAGTCTTTAGGCCCAGTTGCTTCATGACCTCTACTAAAATGAGGTTCTTTTGGCTCCTGTTATTGACAATGAACTCCAACGGAGAACCCTTCACCCACATCTGTGATTGGAAGAGGTGTTCCCCCTCCTCTCGATATTCATGCTCAATCTTCTATATCTTGGTGGTCACCACGATGGCATTGGGCTTTGCATCAATGATCTTCTTCCCTTTATCAGTTCCCTTATCGGGTTCTGATTCATATTCGAAACCTACGTCTAATTTGGAAGCCTTCAGCTCGGCCACTAGTGACTGCTTGGCCTGAAACTCACTTGTATTGTGAGTGGAGCTCTTATGGAACTCACACCATTTTCCTATGTCCTTCTTCGTCTTCGGGGTGTTTTTCTTTCCTTGCGGCTTTAGCGGGCTGTCTTGGGTAGTGTCGCCTAGGCTTGGTATTTTGTTTTGTGGTTTGGGGGTGCCTTTACCTTGCTTTGGATTCATAGATCCAAAGCCTCGCTTCTTCTGTTTAAACTTCTGCTCAATCTTAACAGAGTACCGATACGCCATGCCAATCGAGGAAATCTCCAGGAACTCCATATCATCCTGGATGTACTTGTGTAGGTAGTCATGGTACTTGAGCACCAGATGTCGCTTAGTATCATTGATAGCTAGCTTCGTGAAAAGGGTATGGAAAGTATTTGTGAACTCTGGCACATCTTGGTCCCTTCCTTGCCATAGCGTGGTCCACTTTATGTATTTGTCTTCATAGCTCCTGATAGGGTAATATTATTACTTGATGGCATCTCAGAAATAATTCCAAGTGGGTGCGGCTGAAAATAGCGAGGGTTCACTCTCGTCCTTTTGTTCACAGTAGGTTTCTCACCAATCCTTGATGTGTGGGGTGGATTTAAGAAGTGCAAAAGTAATCTTTTCCCGATTGGAAAAGTCATGAACAAGAAAATATCATTCCAATAGATTTAACCATTTATCTACAACGTTTGCATCTATCAGGCCTTTGAATATGGGAATATCAAAGCTAACTTGTACCTTAAAAGGATTGGTGCCTCCATAGTGGCTGTTGGATGAAGATGCATCTTCTGTGGGTAGTCATCGAAGGATCTGGGCAAATTTATCCATCATCGCATCCCTCTGTCATTTGAGGGCTTCCTCAAGCAACATTTTGAAAGGATCTCCTGCCTCATCAGGTTTTGTGAGGTTGATATTGGAATGGTTCAACCAAATCAAGCCCTAACTTCTTATACCCTGACCTCCTTGGGGACATGAAAATAAAAACAGAGAAAGAGAAGACCCCTCTGATACCATTGATCTGAACTTAAACAGGAACGCAACAACTTACAAATATAATCATAAACACATAGATGCAGCAGAAAAACATTTCATTTCATTAATAGAAAATTATTGAACTATGCTTACAAACAAAATGGAAATAGGATAGCTCACGCGATGGAAGTTTATCTCTGAGAAGAGATGTGGCGGATACATGACTCTAAATTGTGTTACAATGAGGTTCAAGGGCCTATTTATTATTGGAAAACATGAGAAAACCCTAACCCCAAGATATGTAACACTAAGATTTTGTGGGCCCCGTTGGGGTTAGTTGGGCGGCCAACTTCCCAAAGTCCTAACTTGGTCATATTATCTCCGTTCGACGCATACGATACCTTGTTGGAAAGGTCTCTCTGAGTACTACAAGTTTCACCATAGGCCCATATCGACGGATATAGGCTTGTCGCAGACCCAAAAAAAAACATCGTTTAGGGGGTCAAAACTGCTCTGGAAGTTCAGGACCCGAAAAACTGCTAAAAATAGTAAATGATGAAATGAACAAGGAAACAGATGAAACTGATTCAGGGCTCTAGGTAGAATAGGCATGTGGCCACCAATATCTGCCTAGATCATTAACTTATGAAACCATGATTTTTTGACATTGATATAAATTTCTCGATCCTCCTCATCTTCAGGCACTTCTTTCCTCATAAATGTTTGATATATGCCTCTCCATGTATTTGATGTTGATTTATCCACATAACAGGAAGTGTCAATGTAGTTAGGCACTCTAATAATGGGACTCTCAACATCTCCTTCAGTGTTTCTTTTAGCCATCTCCTTGACGAGTCTTCTCCTAGTGGGTAGAGTCATTTCTCCTATTGGCAAGGATAAGTTGAAGCACTCAAGGTTAATGGTACTTGAAATTTCAAATATATTCATAATAACATAAGCAAGTTACTGCAATTTAAGGTGTGTCACAAGTTGCATCAACATAGTGCAATAGTTCATTTCATGAGTTTAAGTGATAGTGTGTGATAAGGGAAGATCATGTGACAAGGAATTTCTATCATATATTGATGAGGTAGTTTGCGCTATAGGCACATGTTATCACAAGAAACTGTGTTTATGTGCGATGAAGCGGAGGCACAAAATTTAGTGACTAGGTATTTCATAGTCACAATATACAAATGTAGAATGTAGTAAGGAGAGAGGAGAAGTTATTGATGGTAGAAATATGGGTCGCAAGGAAAGAAGATATAGGTGCATCTTTTTCACATGGTTAGGGGGTATTCCTACTATCTAGGGTTTCTCCATTGCAAAGGATGAGAAAAATACTAAGCATGGTATGGGGGGTGGGGGGGTTTGGAGAAGGGAAAGAAAGAAATTCAAAGAAGAAGCACTAACTTGATGTACATATATAGGAATGGGGCTAGTTGGAAGATCAAAGGTTATGGGAAGGTGAATCGGTGAAGGGAGGTGAATCGAAAAAAGAATATGAAAAGACACAATCACATAAAAAATAGGGAGGAGAGTGATAACTTAATCGGTTCCTAGCACAATGGTCGACGGCATAGTCTGCAATGATAGATAGCGCCAAGTTGTGTCTCTTTGTGCAATGCCACCAAGGACTCGAAGCATAAAAACGAAATGTAAAGTTATATGGGGGTGCCCTTTTATAGCTTTTGCCACATGTGTGAGGGGTTTGATGCATTATATATGTTTCTGCATGAAACCCTGTGAGGTCTCTTAAGGTGGTGCGACAAGTGATGTGTAGTCGCATTTTCGCAAGCGAAAGTGAGATAGTGGATTTTAATTTATGAGAGGACATTATTATCACAGTTATAAGATGTAGAATTGCAATGTGATATATTGAAATGTGATTCGTTGTGTTGAATCAAGAATCTGCAAAAAGTTCTATTACCAAAATTTAACAAAGAGAATTGAATGAGCGTTATCCATTGGAGAGAAGAGGGACTCCAAATTTTTGGAAGTGTTGAAATTTGGGGTTGGTGTAGCAGTTACATCAGCAGTTTAAAAGTACATTTAATTGTTGTCATCCCCTTTTTACCTTCAAAAATCTGCAAAACAAAAAAAAAAATCTTACACTTTACACCCAATAAAGAGCTCTCATACCACTTGTAGTGAACCTTATATTAAAGATCAAAATATGAAAGATCAATCCTTAATCTTAAGAATGAAACCCTTGTCTTCATAAATACCGAAACATTCATACCATAAAGGTAATGTACCTAGTGAATATAATTTTGAGCAACTAAGGAGGTACCCAATGGAATAATTAATATAATGTGACCATAACCATGGAAGATATTTATTTAGTAGTTTATGGGTGATTAATTAACTCACTTATTTAAAATGAAATAATATAATGATAAGGGATAGTTGTCCTAGATCCATACGAATACTTGTGAGAAACTAAAAATACACATTGTATTGAGATATGTTGAATGTTGGATATTTTGTTTTGTAGTAAACATGAGTTGTGAAGTGATTCATTTCATAAAAAGTATTTGATATCGTTACATCAACCTACCTTTGTATTCATGTGTTCATTATTTTGTGAATGTTTTGGTATTTTTGAAGCCAAGGGCTTAAGCCTCAAGCTTAAGCTTTGATCTTTTATTTATTTTCTCTTATATGTACACAAGAAAAAATAAATGAAAAACCAACCCTTAAGCTTGAGAATTAAACCCTTGTATTCAAAAACACCAAAACATTCACACCATACGAAACAAAAACCTTAAATTACTGCATCACCATCAAATACTCATTATGGAATAAATCACTCCAAAAATCATGCTTATTATAAAATAATGCATCCAACACATTTAATACAATGATACTTGTGTATTTAAACTTTTTCATAAATATTGCTATGATTATATGACAACTACCCCTCATTATTATATTATTTTCTCTTAACTAATTAGTAGACCTATTTATTACCATCAACTACTAAATGGACATATTCCATGACTGTGACCATAATACATTCATCACCCCTTTGGGTACTATTACCCACGAAAAGTGGGTAACCCCTAGGAGAATTTTTTCCTGCCCATTGGTCAACCAACTAGCTAGCATCCCTATGATGATTCACAAATAGCTTTCCTTTAGAGCTCTCCACCTATGCTCTAGTCAGTGCTCTCCCTCATCTAACATACTTCTTCATCTATTGGAAGTTACACTAACCATTTTTATAATCAAGTGCTTTCATTTAATGTTTTGGGGCATACTAATATGAATCATAGGCCAGCCTAGATGATTTTCTACTCTTGATTGTACCCTTGTTCTGATGTTTCATTTAAGAGATTATCCTTTGTCTCTAGTCTTGTGTATCCTCCCCTAAAGGTCATTTTCCTCCACTGTTAGGACAAGCACAAATAGAAGGCACTAATTGATATAGTGTGCCCAAAGTAATCCATACTCGTCAGATTAAATGTTTCCCTTATATTCACTTCCATTATTTGGGTTGATTGTGATTGGTCATTGATTTTGGCACCTTATATCCTCATCTCTAGGTCAGGGCCTAGAAATTTTCTCTAAGAGGTTGATGCAATTGAAAGAAGCACGTGGGGAAAAGCCTTGAATAAGCTATATCCCCCTCACTAGCCATCACCCAATTCCTAATCATTTCATGTTCTATCTAAGTGAAATTTTGAATGTCCCAACCCCAATGAATGATAAATTGTTGCATCTTTAAGGGGTGTTGGAAAAAGACAAAGGAAGTTAGGTCACCTAAGTGATGCATGAAGAAAGACAAATCACTAAAGTAAAAGGTGCACAAGAGGCATGGAAAAAGAAATCTAAGGAAAGAAGTAACTTATGTTGGAAATAGCAACAAGAAATGCTAAAAATAGCATTGCTATAAATAGCATTTCAAGTACCAATGTTGGACATAGCAACAAGGAATGAAAAATGAAAGTGCTAAAAATAGCATTGCTATAAATAGCATTTCGGGATAGATTCCAATTTTAATTAGTCCCTAAATTAAAATTGAGAATTAAAATTCGAAATTGGTCTCAGCAGTTGTTTGAAAAATAATTAATTAATTCATCTTGAGTTAATTAGTTGGATAAAATCAAACATGAAGTCTATGTGAAGACATGCAACAGTTCACATATGAAATGTATAGTTAAGTTTGAGGAGTTGGGGACAGAGCGCGGGAGTTTCCTGGAAGTGCTAAGTTTAGCAGGCGTTCACAGGAGTTTCCATGTAAGCGCGCAGAGGAGGGAGCTCCACTCCCTCTTATAGGTAGGCAGTGGCTAGTCGTGGAAAGAAACCAATAGAGAGTGTCAGAGGTCCTTCAGGTGTAGGGATAAGGAATATAGAAGAGGAACTAGATTTAAACAAGATAAAGGAGAATAACAGCAATAAGGAAAATGAGGAAGAAGACAAGGAACAGGGAGCGAATAACAAAGCACAAAAGGGGCCATGTAAACCCAAAGTTGAGGTCACTCCCAGAGTAGTTTTAAATGATCCTGCTCCGTAGGCGTACAGGGACCACATGCGGGAGTATGCAATCATTTGTAAATTCATGGGATTATGGCCCACTGAAAAGGCTTTACAGACATGGATTAAATATAACTGGAAACCAAAAAGAAGTATTGACCTACATATTGGGTCTAAGGGTTTCTTTACAGTAGTCTTCAAAAATATTGAGGACAAAGACAGGGTGTTTGAAGGAGGGCCCTACTTCTATGCAGCAACAGGCCTTTACATGCGACCGTGGATGATGAATTTTGTCCCTGAGATAGAAACATTCACTTCTGTCCCGGTCTGGGTAAGGCTCTACTCACTACCCCTTGATTACTAGCAAACGAAATCGTTATATGCTATAGGAAAAAAATTAGGGCATTTTGTCAAAGTTTCTTAGGCCACCAAAAGGGGAAAGTACACTTCCTTCCCAAGAATATGTGTGGAGATGGATCTCTCTGGTGCTCTACTAGATGAGGTCATTTTAGAAGTTTTTGATGAAGAATGGGTGCAAACAGTAGACTATGAACATATTCCTTTCAGATGTCGGAAATGCCATGAGCATGGGCACCTATTTAGAGATTTACCTCTCAGTAAAATAGAGAACAGAAGTAAGGTGAACACAATAAAATATATTGAAGGCTTTCACAAAGTGGCACATAAAGGAAAAGGGGGTAAAAGGGGGCCAAATAAACATCAAACAAAAGGACCACAGACTAATCTGAATAGGTTCCAAGTTCTCGAAGAAGAAGAAGAGATATCAAAGGTAGATCAGGTAATGGAAGCAAGCTCAGAGGAGAAGGAGAAAGAGGAAGACACAGTACAAACGCAGGATATTAACAAACAGAAAGAGACTATGTTGAGGGATGCAGAACCGGAGATGGATCAAGAAATGACCCAGAGTGAGATGGAAATGGAGGATCATGAATTGCAGGAGATTCTCGATAGGGAACACCTAGATCTGGAAGGGTTCTTGAAACAGGGGACCATGAGTGGAGTAGACTCATTACCGCCAGAAGAGTTTAATAGGGTACAACAGCTGTTCCTATGGAAAACTCAGGCTAAAGGGTTGGACAGACAAAGAAAAAATGAAAGGTAGGGCAACAAAGGTGTGAAAACCATGAAAATCACACCAGGACTAGCACCCAAAAATCCAGGAAAGAAAAGAGGCAGGAAAAAGCAGAACCAGTTATTGATGGAATGTGGAAAGCTTATGATAGATTCAGGTAAAATGAAAGATCTAACCAGCTACTACTTTACAAATCTTTAATAATGAAGTTTACATCTTGGAATATTAGAGGTCTAGGTAGCAAAAGAAAACAAAGAATTCTTAGTAATATAATGAAACAAGAAGCTCTAGATATGATATTTATCCAGGAAACTAACTGTTCCATTCAAAGAGTAAGATAGATTCACAACAAATGGCTCAATTGATTTGAGTTTCTAGAAGTTAAAGTAGATAACACAGCAGGGGACATACTCACTTTATGGAACCCCTAAAATATTGGTATAATAGGTGCTGAGGCATCTAGAAATTATTTATCAGTGGTTATACAGCCGGTGGGAGATAGGGAGACCTATCTAGTCACGAATGTGTATGGCCCTCAAAGAATGGATGACAAAATCAAGTTTCTAGATTCTCTTATGGAGCTCAGAGACAGACATCTTGATGTACCATGGATCTTGTGTGGGGACTTCAACATGATCAAATCACTTTCAGATAAAAAAGGGGGAGCCAGAACTTTAAGCGGAGAGTCTACAGCTTTTCAAACTTTTATAGATAATATGAAGCTTGTTGACATCGACATGAATAATGGTCGCTTTACTTGGAACAATAAAAGAGGAGGAGAGTCTCAAGTAGCCTCAAAGTTAAACAGATTCATAATCTCAAAGGATCTTATGCTCACCAACAAGGAAATGATAGTGATAATTCTACCCTTTGGAGGCTCGGACCATTGGCCTGTTCAACTGGAGGTTTAGGGCATTGGTACCCCCAAGAACAAACCTTTTAGATTTGAGAATATTTGGCTCACCCACCCGGACTTCATCAACAACATTTCAAAATGGTGGACAGAAGACCTGCATATTCAGGGTACAAGTATGTTCTTGCTACACAAAAGACTTAGGCACATCAAGCTCAGACTTAAAGATTGGAACAAGAATGAATTTGGTGATATTTTTACAGCAAAAAAAGTTGTGGAGGATAAAATGTGGGAACTCAATCAAACCCTCATCATAGATGGCTTTGATATAGATAGAAATGACTGAGTCACCAAACACCATCAAGAATTGGAGAAGTTATGTCAACAAGAGGAAATATTTTGGCAACAAAAATCCAGAGTTCAATGGCTGAAAGAAGGGGAGCGAAACACCAGATTTTTTCACAAATCTACCATAGCGAATAGAACACATAATAGAATATCCTCGATCAAGGATGAGGGTTGACATCTTCATAATTCCCAGGAAGATATAAAAGAAGTGCTAGTTCAGGACTTTCATGGAATAGCACAGGAAACAATTTCAGACAGAGCATTCTATCAGAGATTTAATAAGGCATATTCCTAGACTGGTTACAAGAGAGGATAAATTTAATCTCAATAGGCCAATGATAGAAGAGGAGGTTAGTGACGTCATCAAAGAAATGCAGAATGGTAAAGCGCCAGGCCCTGATGGTTTCAATGTGGATTTCTTTAAAGCTTGCTGGAATATAGTTAAATAGGATATTCTGAACGTAGTGGAAGACTCCAGGTTGAATAGAACTATTCTGAAGGCACTCAATACTTCCTTCATCGCCCTGATCCCCAGACAGGATAATGCTCAGACTCCAGACAAGTATAGACCCATAGCCTTGTGCAATGTAGTTTATAAGATAATATCCAAGGTTGTTGCCAACAAACTCAAACCCCTTCTTCCTTCTCTAGTTTCTGTGGAGAAATCTGGATATGTGGAGGGCAGGAAAATTATCAATAAAATCATTCAAGCACATGAGGTGGTGCACTCTGTTACATGCAATAGGAAGGCTGGTATGATTATGCAATTGGACCTAGCCAAAGCTTATGATAAGCTTAATTGGATTTATATAAGGAAGGTCCTTATTACTTTTGGGCTTGATCATAACTGGGTTAGATGAGTCATGGCCCTAGTAACTTCTTCTAGCTTCTCTATTCTGGTTAATGGTTCTCCTTCCAAGACCTTTACTCCTTCTAGAGGCCTTAGACAGGGTGATCCGCTCTCACCCTTTCTCTTCATCCTCATGATGGAAGGACTCGGTTGTTATATCAAGAATGCCAAAGAAGATGGTAATATCAAAGGCCTCCAACTTTCAGAGAATGGTCAAGCTTTGACCCAACAACAATTTGTTGATGATACTATGCTGCAAGGAATCCCCACGGTCAAAGAAGCTTTAGCGTACAAGCATATCCTGTCTGACTTTGCCATGGCTACAGGTATGGGAGTTAATCTCTCCAAACCTAAGATATTTTTCTTTAATACCAATATTGCTATTCAAAAAAATATCTCCAGGATTCTAGGCTTTCAAAGGGATGTCCTCCCCTCCAAATATTTGGGAGTTCCTCTTACTAACAAGCCTTTGCACAAGGGCATCTGGGAGCCAGTGATCAATAAGATGCAAGATAAAATCCGGAAATGGACCTTTAGATATTTAAACTTGGCTGATCGGTTAGTGAAATCTGTTCTTCAATCAATTCATGTCTTCATGCTATCTGCCCTTCCTACTCCAACTGGAGTTCTGCATCATTTTAGAACCATTCAAAGATACTTTCTTTGGGGCAAGGGGGAGGATAGAAATAAATGGACCTTGGTAGCCTGGGAGATGATCTGCAAACCTAAAAATTTTGGGGGTCTTGGACTGGATGATCCGGAAGCACTAAGTAAAGTTTTAGGGTGAAATTATGGTGGTGCTGGGTAAAAGAACCAGAGGTACAGTGGGCTAGAATATGGAAAGAGAAATATGCTAGCAATTTGCAAGATAATGATCTAATAAGAATGCATGGCATCATTAAGGGCTCACATATCTAGAATAAGGCCTAGGTAAATAGAGGTTTTGTACAAAAAAACAGCTTCTGGGAAATCAGAGATGGTGATCTTGCTTTGTTTTGGGAGCCTCAAATGGAAAAAAGAACCTACACTGTTAAGAGAGAACCTTATGGACCCCAAGAAAGAAATAGATACCAAGATATTATTTAAGGTAAAAGATTTTTGGGATCAAACCAACAGTGAAGGAAAATGGAGAACCTGGAAAAAGATGGACTACAGGGAGGATAGCCCACTGAAAGCCAAAGCTGAGGCACTTCTGACAATGTTGGAACAAAGTAAATATTAGTGACAGGGGGACAAGACCTACTCATATGGGGAAACAATTCTGCAGGCACCTTCAATCTCAAGGAGGCAAAACACATACTCCTTGAGTTGGATTCCAATGAACCAGATAGAGTTTGGCAGAACATATGGTGACATCAAGGCTGGATGAAGAATAAACTCTTCATGTGGTTGGTGCATCATAGGAAAATTTTGACTTGAGATAACATTCGGAAGAGGGGAGTTTTGGGCCCTTCCAGATGCCAGCTATGTGAAGCCCAAGAAGAAATAATGGAGCACCTTCTCAATAATTGTATTTTCACCTCTTGGTTGTGGGATACTTTTGCCACTATCTTCTAGCAGACAGACAGGGACAAAGGAAGCATTATCAATACCCTAATCAATTAGAGACACAACTTCCCTGATTTGGAACTTCTAGGCTCTACCTGGGCTTTAACGCCAGGTTTCATAATATGGACAGTCTGGAAAGAAAGGAACAACAGAATCTTTAAGAATGTAAAAATTTCCTCCCATCGCCTTCTCAAACAAATATTAAGTCAACTTAAGGAGACAGTAAGCACCATTGTGCTAATTGTACCTAAGAATCCACCTTCTAAAGCTGAATCGTAGATACTTCTTAAGTTAGGTATGCAGGGGCTTATTCCACAAGGCCTGGATAGGAAGGTTTTGAGGATGGATTTTAAACAGGATCATTGGCATCCTCCCCCTTAGGTTTTTTTGAAATTCAACATTGGTGGCACTTCCAAAGATAACCTGGGTATTGCAGGCTATGGCAGGGTGCTAAGGGATGAAAATGGCAGTTTCCTTTTCATTTTCCATTGCCACCTGGGAAGAGCCACTAATAATATGGCAGAATTAATGGCTCTTGAGCAATGTTTAGAATTTCTGAAGAAGGATAATCTCCAGAATGTTATAGTCGAAGCTGACTCTGAGTTAATCATAAACTCGGTCAAAATAATAAGCTATGGCACTGAGCCAGAAAAAGTCTCTAAACAATGGAGACTGCTCCAAGTATTTCAGAGGATCCAACTTCATCTCCGGGGATTACGCACGATGAGTTTTAACCATGTGAGAAGAATAGCTACAAATTGGTGGACATATTGGCAAATCAAGGAGTACTCAGTACTAAAAGTAAGGTTGTGCTAAGGTGGCCTGAGATGCCTCTGAATAGATTGAAGATGCAATGCCATGACCAAGCAAATGAGGATATAATGGTGTTTCGATACAAAGACACGAGGGCGATGTTTAGTTGATTTGGTTTCTTTATGCAGTGTTTTCTCCAAAATAAGATCATTCTAGGGAGGCAGCTTTCCGGAGGCCTCCCTAGCCCTCGACAGTACATTCACAGAAAGGTCAGATGGGAGTTGTTGTGTAGATGCAGTTTCGCGAATGGTAGGCCAACCAGATGGGTTATCAATATGCACAGGTTTATTCGACTGTGGAGAAGGGTTGATGAAAGGGATCGGATTTCCGGCTTTCCCAGCAGCCTGAATACCCCTGCTTTCCTTTTGGTGGCTTCAATACAGCTCGGGAGGTGGTTTGGCATCCATCGCATGCCCTTAGAGTAGGAAGTGGTTTTTTGGAGTTGGGAGCGATTCCACTCACTGCGCAACACGTGGCAGAGTACGGGGATGGAATATCGCCCTCATCGCGTGCTATTCTTCAGTGTGTTAGGCCCGTGCGATATGTTCCTCAGCCGTCGGATCTTGCAGGACAGATCTACGGTCAGTAACAACCGGGCTTGTTTGTGGGTCCAGGTTGGATTTCATGTGAGTAATCAGCAGGCTACTTGGCAGTGTGATATTATCCTCCGCCATAGGATCTGGCAGGGAGGATTGAAGGTCAAGGATAGTTGCGCGGATCAGGAAAAATATCTTCCGGGCAGGTTAAGTGTCTGGATGGAAATTGGTGGCTTTCACACGCTCCATATGCTTGAGAGTTATCCCCCCTTCTGGACCCGAAATCTATTTAGGGGTTTCCCTATTGCATCACCGGGTCCGACTCCAAATTTTATGGGTTGATTTGTTTACTTTTTGTGGACTTAGCAATTTTTTCAACTTTGTAGGTCATGCCTTTAGCTCGGAGCCATAGGCTATAGGTGGATGATTGTTTTATGGCCCACAATTCCTTTGGGAATGGTGTATATTATGTAAGTTGTTTTAAGATTTAATGAAATAGAAGGTACGACTCTTGCTTCAGCAAAAAAAAAGAAGACATGCAACAATTATCCCTTTGATTGAAGAAGTTATCCCTTAATTAAGGAGATAAGGATGAGTTGCATTTGAGTTGTAATTAGTTAGCTCAGTTAACTGAGTTAAGTCCAATTAGATTAGTTCAAATAGTTTGTTGAACTAATTGAGTTCAGTTAGTTAATGCATGCATGTATGCAACTGCTGCACTTCAGATAATTGAATATTCTCTCATAAATAACTCATGTATGTCAGTTCAGTCAGAGACCCAGTTGAGATCAGAGGAAGGGATAGTGTACTATCAGTTGGAGGATTTTTCCTATATAGGAAACTCATCCATGCAGAAGTAATTATCTCCTTCAGGATTGCGCAGTTACTTCTGAGTTTGGTGAGTTGTGTGAGAGGTGAATTCATATAGGTGGCAGCATTGGACCGCAGGAGAAACTCCGCAAGTAAATAGCAGGCTTGGAGGGCAGAGGAGAAGGTTTGTGAGAATCCTTTGACTGTCTATGAGTAGCAGAGGGATTGTACTAAGAGTTGGATAGCTTGTGAGCTAAAGCTTTGTTTAATCCTGAGATATTTCCACTTCTATGATAATACAGAGATCGGGGTGTTTCGCTGAGGCTTTCCCCATAGTATTCTTATGTGTTCATGTGTGATTGATTTATCATTCTCTATTATATGTGTTCTATTTGATCTTGCTCAAAATCGATTAAGCTTCCGCAAGTTTGTTTGTAGAAGTAGATCAAGTATTTTGCTTTAGTATATTGCATTATCAGGAGATCTACAGTGAAATTTCTACATGGTATCAGAGCTAGTTGATCTATAGAGAAACTTCTATATGGTATTGGAGTAATGGTGAGTCTTTCTCTCCTCGATCTTCCTAAGAGATGGCATAGCTACCAGGAGAACAATATACAAGGAAGAATTAAATTGTCGAATTAGGAACGGTTGTGGTCAGATCTCATGCAGGAGATTAAGAGGAGGACACGAGATGGTTCTTCATCCAAGGAGGATGAAGAAAATTTCGCCTTAGCGAGTAAGGCAAAGAAAGGGAGGAGAAGGTTTCTCATCCCAAATCGATTTCTTCCCATGGTGGGAAGAAGTTTGACAAATTGAAAGTCCGATACTTTCATTGTCATGAGGTGGGCCATTTTGCAACAAATTGTCCATTGAATAAATCCAAGATGGGAGCCAAGGAAGGATCTGAAGGTGAGGCATTGGCCTCACAATTCGAGTTGGATTTCACCCTCTTCGCATGCATGGTTTCATCCATGGTGGGTTGTGGTTGGTTTCTTGAAAGTGGAGCTTCATTCCACATGACCGACAATAAGAGTTTGTTCAGTACCTTGCAGGAGATAGATCTCCAGATACTCATAGTGATGGGTAATGATGAAAAGTATAGTGTCTCAAGAGTAGGCACAATTGTTTTTTAGAGGGAGTATGGAGCTCGCATTACCTTGACAGATGTGAAGTATGTACCAGGACTGAAGAAAAACTTGGAATCGATCGCGATGCTGGAAGACAAAGGCTATGATGTAGTCTTCAGTAAAGGAAAGGTTTTCCTTAGACACGTCACCATGAGACAGGTGAAGCAGATCGGTTCATGAGTCAAGAACCTTTATGCTCTTGAGGTTCAAGATATATGCAAAGCCTTAAGGAGCAAGGCAACTGATGGAGACTTGGTGGTTGAGAGGGAGAGTACATTACCTCTTAACATGCAGTACCAGAAGAAGTCTCAGACAATTGTGGAGGAGCCACAATTGGTGAAGCAACTTCAGGAGATTATGGAGTAGCCACAACTAGAGAAGTTGAGAGGAGAATGAGTTGAGGCATCCATTCATGCAGAGACATACAGTAGGGGGAAATTTTGAGCCAAGTGGGCGGAGGGAGTGTTGTAACATCTATTTTTTGTTTCCTTTAATATTCATGTTTCATTCAAAAATCACTTGAAAATATCTTTAAAAAGAGATAAAAGCAAGATGAGAAAGTGACATAGCGGAATTGCTAAAATAATTGTAAAAGAACCAGCCTTGGAGTAGCCAAAGTTGCTATACAAACAAAACAAGCCATTATATAAATGGTTATTGTTAGGATATTCCAACACATAGGAAATAGTTAAGTATAACTTGGTCTAGTGTAGAGTTAGGTAAAGTGTGTTT
>APFE030494831.1:68790-82599 GCA_000404065.3 Pinus taeda | reverse complement strand
ACACATAGGAAATAGTTAAGTATAACTTGGTCTAGTGTAGAGTTAGGTAAAGTGTGTTTCTTTACTATGTACTTTTGTAACTTACAATCTGACGGTCACGATATGTAGTGATCCGACGGTTCATTCTCTCCTCAGTATTACTGACACCTGATCCATGGCTTAACACCCGATTGGTCCATGATCTCTATTTAAAGAGCATGGAGGGTCATTTGTAGGTTAACTGTTCATGAGAGAAGCTTATGTAAAATTTCATTCTTTTATTAATAAATTGCCTGAAGTGGTCGTGTTGGCTCAACCCGTGGACGGTTTCCCTCTTTGAGGGTTTTAACCACATCAAAAATATTGGTGTATTGATCTGTGATCTATTTGTGAGCGGTGTCCTTTGGTGTTTTGTCTGAGGAACTTACCATGTAAATTCCTACAAACAATTTATTCACCAGAGACTTCTCTTGGTACAAAGTCCCTAACTTGTCCCACAAAGCCTTAGTCCTAGCTTCCCCTGATATATTTAGCAATGCTGAATCTGAGATACACAATCATATTGTGCTCTTTGCCTTCTGATCCAACTTCTTCCATTCTTCATCGGACACTCCCATTAGTTTAGTACATGTATCTACCATGATCCACTGATCTTTATCCACCAATAGATCCTCCATCTTGAGTTTCCATAACCTAAAACTCTGACCATTAAAATTCTCGATCTCTATGTTTCCACTACTTGCCATCTTCTTTCACCACCAAAATCGATCCTGTGGATCTTCCACTGAACATGGTCTACCACAGGCCCGAGCGAAACCCCTTAGCAACAAAGGCGTCCCCTTGAAGCCAAAACAACTTTGATACCCAATGTAGGTTTTAACCCTGTACAGAAATTACTTGCATACAAATTCTAAAAAACAGAAAATAAACAATGCAAGAGCATAACACATAAAACACATATACACAGAGATTTTCCTCTGGATCCCAAAACCAGGACTACCAGCTTGATTTTCATTATGTTCCTTTGAATATTACAATACATATATATACACGCTGAAGCATCGAATACCATGGACCGAAAACCATCAGGCCCAAAACCATGAACCTAAAAACCATCCATCGAAAAGCATATGCTAAAACCATGCACAAAACCATAGGTAGGTTCATCCCACCTAATATACGGTCCCAAAAAGTTTTCCCTGGGGCACTGCCCCAAACACCTTGGTCTACATGGGCTAGTCATGGAAACAATATAACACAACCCAATAGCTTTAGGATTCCTGTACTGCTATAAGATGTCCTGAAATGCTATAGGAAGTTGGGTGAGAGGGTTTGGAGGGTAATAATGGTGATATGAAGTGTTGCAAGGCTACATGAAATTTGTGGAAAGTCTGGGGAAGGTGATCATCACCCTTAACCAAGCACAGTACTTCAAGCAGACCAAATTTTGGCTAAGATGGATTGCTCACGGTGACCGAAAAACATAGGTTTAGAACATGGGTTGGAATGCATCAGTAGAATGTGGAGAAGACCTAAATGGAGTTGGTGAAAGGGGACCTTTCGTACAGATCAAAAACTTTGCAATAACACCTGCACTTGTTTCTCATTTCATTTGCAAATTATTACATTTCAATGTGGAAAAGATGAATTGAATTTGAAAAATCTCATCTAACTGCTACTAAAAACTTGATCTATGAGATGTACTACCTTCTAAGATACAACAATCATGAGAACAAAAATAACATATGTAAATCTTTCCAAAAAATCATAAACAACTATTTAACTAATGCTAAAACTTGATCTATTCAATGAACAAGAAATCAAACTATTTTTTGGGTTGTGAGAGTGGGGTCCTCTAATCATGATCCCATGAGGGGGATGAGGTAGGGGTCACTCTCACAAGAATTTTGATGTATTTTACTCTATTGAACTACAACAACTAACTTACCCTCTAAGCTAGTGGAAACATAAATAAACAACAACTTAATCAATATCCTAAGCTAAAAAAAACGCGAATAAACTTTAGCAATTAATCAGCACTCTAAACTAAGAATATAGATATAAGAGAGGAAATTTTTCCCTCTAATTCAACTCAGTATTGGATCAAAACAAAGCTTCTCATTATCATTCAAAAAGTGTCAAATACATCATAAAAATAACAGTCAAATGTGCTTTAGCTTAATGGCCTCTTCGTTACTATAAAACTTTGAATGCTAATGAATCCCATAGATTGTTTATTTATAAAAAAGTGAAGCTACCAATATCTTCTTACAAAATAGGGATATTTGACTCCCTAACGTAAGAATAGGTGAATCTAACTCTTCCTTGATTTGCACTGGCTCCACTTCCAATGAACTCATCTTGATTGGATGCCAACGACATCTATTTGATGAGATAGAGTGGGGGGTCTTTGACTTATTTGAGGAATTAAGGAGGTGGACTAGCTCATAAAATATCTCTTGGTTGTCTAATCCAAGTTCCTACACTCAAATCAACTCAAAATTGCTCCAATTCATGCATTTAGCACACATTAGGGTACATGACATAGTAACACACCTTTACTCCTCACACTAAGCATAATATAACAAAATGTGTAGATAAATGCGAGAAAAATCTAATTTAATAAGTTGGAGGACGGCATTGTGACCCATATAATATACCTTTTGATGAGCCCCATTGTCACCCCCTACTGAAATTTTTGCTCATCCTCTGATAAACCTAGTCATCTATGTCCATGTCCTTCATGGCCTTGGTGGCCTCTCTGACATCCTAAGCTTCTGTATATGGTGTGTCTTCCTGAGGATAGAAGCCTACATTTTTCTCTATGTCTTCTCACTACTTCATTTCCTCCTCTTCCTTCCTTGTCTCCTGTAAACCCAACTTAAAAGGTGGATAGAGCTTATGTCAAATATAGTTCATATTCAATCTTTTCATTTCCTTTTTGTATAGAGGTGTTCTATCCACTGCATTCCTCAATCTCTTAGGAGAATGATACTCCCTAATATGGATACTGTGTGGTAGGGTATTCCATCTTCTCTGACATTCTTGTTGGCTCTTTGTGCCCAACAACCTGAGAGTGTCCTCAAAGTAGGAGATGGATTACCCTTGGTTGGAAAGATATCAAGGTTTAAGGTTAGCATCATTTGGAATGATGTTGTGATTACTGATTACAACCATGGAACTTATCTGTTATTCCTTGATATAGAGGGATTCATTTTCTTCTTTTACCAATTCTCTCTTCACATCCTTAGCCCTGGCCTCCTCATGACTCCTCTAAGATGCAAGGGTCATCAACTACAAGTCTCCAAACATTGTATTAGCATACCAAACATTCATGTCAGTTAAAGTGAGGTTGTGCAAGTAGAATTCAACTAATTTGGTTTTGTCTTCAATGCACTCTTGTTGCACAACTTAATGAATTTCCTGTAGTCCTTGAATGGCATGCACCCATGTTTTACTAATGTCTTAATCTGGAACTATATCCATTGGTCTTTGAGGAAATGTGCATAGGATTTGGATGGCAGTCTGCATTGAAGTGCTTCCATGAAGAGACTTGTCGTTGTGGTCAATTAGGTCTCCTTCTCTTTCAATTTCTTCCTTGACCATGTGTTTTCTATCTACATTTTTGTTCTCATTGTGTACTCTCTATCCATTAACTCACTCAACTCCTTGCCCATTTCTAGGATATTTTCTTCCATAAGTCCCACATCTTCCACTTTCTTAGATCTGGAAATTTGCACCCATATATGTGTCTTTCCTCTTTCTTATTCAAGTTGAAAGAAGAGGAGAGGGACTATAAATTTTTGTGGGTTCACTCTGCCTCCTTCAATTAGCTTATAATAGGAGATCAAATTGGGTTATGGACTAGTCTCTTGTAGCTCTATAATATCTCCCTCAAATTTTCTTAGAGAAGGTGCCCCCTCCTACAACTATTGTGTTTCCTATTTTCCTTCTTTCTACCCCTTCTTCTCTTCCTATAGCATTTCCTACTCTTCTTGTAGCACTGTCTATGTTTCCTTTAGCAGAACCTATGTTTCCTGTAGTAGGCATTTTCCTTTTCATTGGAGTATGATAGGTGCCTTGGGCTACCCAATGGAGGTTGACCTAGTAACAACCTTTCTTACTTAGGTTATGGAAGTCTTTCATATGGCTCCAGGAGATGTGACTTTCTCAACTTTCCTTTCAATGGGTTCTATATCCTCTCTTTTACTTGGTGATTCTCCAATTAGCATAGGGATCCTTGGGGGAGTTTGAGGCTTCCGATGTTTAATCCTAGTGCTTTTCCTTGTTTTGAAGTAGACGGGAGTTTTCCTCTACATTTTCTTCTTATGTTTGATTGGTGTGCTCAAGGAAGCTAGGATAGCAACTACCTACTTTTTAGGGTATTCAGGAGATAAACATTTATGCTCTTGGGATACCTCCTCTTCTCTAGGTGTAGTGGTTTTCTAAGGGTTTGGTTCTTCTTGCTACTCCTCCTCTTCTTCTTCCTTTTGTTCTTCCTCCACCTCTTCCATTTTTTGTGGTTCTTCCTCTATTTTCTCTGCCTCTTCTTCTGCCTCTTCTTCCTCTTATGCTTCTTCCTCTTCCTCTTCCTCTTCTTATGCTTCTTCCTCTCCTTCCTCTTATTCCTCTGCTTCTTCTCCTTCAGCACTAGAGGCTAGGGTCTCACGAAGTGCAAGAAATTGAGTGTCAAGGAAGGATTCTCTGTCCATATCTCTGATTGTTGACTAGAAGACAAGAACTCTTAACTTATTCAAAGCAACTTCCACTATTAGCTTAATGAGGTCATAGTGTCCTAAGTGTCTTTTCTTTCCCTCTTTCACCCTCTAGATCATGTCCATAATGGAATGTAGGAGGAAATAAGGAACACTATGTCCTTGGGCTATGGGCAATGTTTCTCGAAATATCAATTCATGGAGCAGTCTAAATTGGTACCCATAGACTACAATTAGTCTTCCTTCACAAGAGATGAACTTAAGGATATGGTAGGTCACCTAATCCTAGGTATAGGGGAGGCTCTCTCTTCTAACTCCATTTTCATATTCAATTGGTTTCTCATCATCAGTGAAGAAATTATTTTTAGCAAGAGCATTCTTATACTTATCTTCTTTTCTCCACTCGACCCTTAGGGGAAGTGTTGTCTCCCTGCTAATTAGCTCATATTGATGGTAATGGATAATCCCTTCACCTTAGTGGTAGCACTAGCTCTTGCCTGAGGGTTTAGGTCCATGAAAAAATCATAAGTGATATCATCATCATATCCTTTTAAAATCTCAAGGAAACCTAACCATTGATGCCTCACGAAAATTCCTACTATACGGGGATGAAGGTGAAGTCTCTTAGTATTTATAGGCTCTATCCTATTGAATCCTCCTCCCATCTTCTTCTTTATTTTCAACTATGTGTAGGAGGGTTTCTTCCTATGATAATTGCAATATGAAATTAAAGGGAATAGAAGGGTGGAACCTCTAGTTTATGATAATTATGTATATCCCTTGTATTTTATAGCCAAAAAAACTATTTGAATCCACAAGATTACTATAATTACTACGAGAGTTAAAGTTTCATAAACATGTAAAACATGTACCAAAGAATGAGAGGGGCCACTTACTTTTCATCATAAGGTCTGGTCTAATGATAACTAAAGCCAAAATCAACCTTAAGCACTATTCTTGCACCATTCAAGGCTTCCTGTAGCAATTTTTGTGCTTCATGTATCTTCCCGCACTTCTTGTAATTGCTTCCTAGAACTACCTCCTACAAGAATGAAAAAGTAAGGTTCAACTTTGTTGATAGCTTCCAAAGCTCGTTCCTACCTTAACTGATTTTTAAATGAGCGAATATGGAAGAAAGTTTGAGCTTTGGTAAGTTATATGGTAGTTGTAGTTAGGGCTTAGGGCCATGTGATGACTACCAGTAGCACAATTTTTTCTGATTTGGACCATTGACCCACCTGGATTGATCATTCCCTTGTCCCTCATAATTAACACCTATTTTTTCTTAACTCATTTTGATTGATGTGACACTCCTACATTGCAAGATGATTGACAGATCAGTTTTTGTTCACTAGCTGATGGTGGCCAAGTTAACTAGTCACCACCAACTTATAAAAAGACCTTACCTTGACATTCATATATTTTTCATTGTTTACACCTAGGGAGGAGCTTAGAGGTTGCCATACATGTGCCTACCTTTTTCTTCATTGATGCATGCTAGAGTATTGGTCCTCTGTGATGTTTCTCAGGGAGTTATCTTGCTCTCTTCTTGTTCCTGTGTATACTTGCCTTGCTCTACGTATTTGACTGTTAGTGATGTTCATGTGTGCAAGTGCGTTTATGATATCCCACATGTTGCTGCTATTTTTTTAGGGTCTTGCTTGGTATGGAAGGGTGCTTCAGGGTTATGGTGTCATCCCCTATCCTTGATGGGAAGAAAAACTAGGCTTCAGGATTATTGTAATAGTGGCATAGTTTGGTACAGGAAACCTTGTAGAAGCCCTGTTTTCTTCTTTTTCTAGGCTTTCACTTCATGGGACTGATGAGAAAAAGTGTAGGGGTTGTAGGATGATGTTATAGTCCTGGTGGAATAGTGAAGCACTATGGAAATGGAGGAAACATCCTCTGTGTTTTTTTGGAATTATTTTTTTGAATGAGATAGATCTTAGGGTTAGTTTTGAGGGATAGTGATTTTTTGTGAATTAGGGATGCATGGAGGATGGGTAAGTGGTTGTATCAAATTGGAGAGACTCTAATTAACCTAGGAAAGGCCATACATGATGATTTCCCCAATTTCATTCCTATAGAATTTCAAGACATCCTGTAGTGCACATCCTGTAGTGCTATAGGATCTTCCTGTAGTAGCAATCCAAAGAGGGCCTGAAAATGGGTTTTTCAGCCCTAAGGATGGGTGGGAGTGGTGAGGACATGGTTTGAATCGGTGCTATGGAGTGAATGGACGAAAAAATGAATGGAACTTGAGCATGTTGTCCCTGGAGCTCTGCAATTTGCCACTGTCCTCAAAACCTTTAAAATGATAGAAATTATTAATGGATAGGATATAGATCCCTTGTCATGGAATTCTTCTTTGTTTTTTTCTTTCTCCTTTTTTTTTTGAGGGACACACAGGCAACCTCAAGAGAGGTTTTTGAACCTGCCTGTCCGACTTGGGTGTCTCAAGGGAGGTTTTCACCGAGGGATCCTTTTTTTTTCTTTTTTCTTTTTTCACTCATGGACTGTCTCAAGGAGGTTTTAAAACCTAACAGCTGGCCTCATATACCTCATGGATGTTTTCATTGACGCCTCTTATTATTTTGTCCTTCTTTTTCTTCTCTTTTTTATTTTTCAAAGAAAAAACAGTATCTAGAAACTTTGTGACATGGATGCTAGGACACTTCTAATAAAATTCACCTCTTTGCTAATGGTGTTTATGAAATCTTCCTTGGACAGAGGCTTTTTGTAAACCTTGAATATGTATCCATTGATAATTAATGGAATCCCTCTTCATCAATGGTCCTGATTTGAACAACTCTATTTTCATGGAATTTCTCTATCAGGTATGGGCATAACCACCTTATGATCAATTTTCCTTTGAAGTCCTTGAACCTAGAGTCATATAGCTTTATTTTTTAACATAACCCTTCCTTTCCAATCATGCATGCATTAGTTACCCAATGTACCAAGGAGCTCCCATGTCAATCACTCTCATTCCTCTCGTCAACCATCTGTAGAACTCATAGCTACAACTCTAACCTTATGATTTCCTAAAATAATTGTTGTACCTCATAAGTAACCTGAATTTCCTAGAGCCCAATCCCCTTCTTGAAAACCCTTGTCCTTGATGTTCTTATCATGCCAGACCTTCCTCTACAACTGGATAATTTCAATGCGTAGGAGGGCCTGCATTCTAAATTCATCAAAGTCATTTAACTGGAGAAACCTCATTTGTAACATATAAATCCAATTGTGTTGCCATTCTCAAAGTATTATACTCAAACTCAATGGATATCAGAGCCTTATTTCCATAGACCAAGTCATACAGGGTGAAACCAATAGTTGTGATCCAGGTTGTATTATAGGCCGAAGTTGCGTCCACTAATTTGTCTGTCCAATCCTTTCTGCTGCTACTCACAACCTTGGTGAGGATGCCTTCTAGTGCCCTATTGGTAAACTCTACTTGTTCATTGGCCTAAGGATGATAGGAAATACATTTTTTTTGCTTGATATGATAATACTGTAAACTTTGAAATGGGAACTGATACTGCTACCAGTTTTGTAGAGATAGCAAAAAAGTGACCTAATTTTGAAAAGGTGTGATGCAGAACACAAGTCTTTTTTAGAGCATAATTTTTGGCACTTTAAATTTTTTTTATGTACACTACTCTTTAGAATGGTAGTAACTTTCATGCTGACTTAAAAAAGTGGTAATCTGCATCAGGCCATTTTTTTAAAAGGCCTATTTTTTTACTTTAAATTTTCTAATGTATGAAATGTAAATAATTATTTTCTAAATTTAATAATTTTTGAAGTGGTCTTCTTCTTCATATTTTCTTGTTTTTATTTTTTATTTTATTTTTTTGTAACGATGTTTTTATTTTTTTGCATATTTAAAGAAGAAGGTTGATATTTTGAATTTTCGACATTCTACATATTTATACATCGCTAATTAATATTTCAATCCAAATGAAATCATTGTCTCTAAAAAACAATAATTTTTAACAATTGACAAAAAAAAAAACATTTTAAACATAAATATAACTAGAAAACTACACGTTTTGATAATTTTTTGTAATTTTTTCCTAGAGATGACATGTCAAAATCACAAATTTTATTGGAAAATTTTAACTAAAAATGGTTAAATAATAGTTTTTTATGAATTTCATGTCAAAAAATAATAATAATCATTGTTTTTTTCGAAAAATAATGATTAACATAAAAATGATTGCGAAAATCACATAATACAAATATTGAACACATAACGACCTTAATTGAGTGCTTATTCTTCTCATAAAATGTCAAAGTCAAAACATTACAAGTATAAATAATTAATAGTTTCTAAAAATGCGCTTGGTTTCCAAGCATAACTTAAATTTAATCAACAATGTCACCTAATCCAAACTCTTCGTCTTCTAGAGTTTCATCATTGTTTTCTTCCACAATATTTTCTGCTTCATTTTGCACATTTTCCTCTAATGGATATTTGATATCTGCGAATCTCCCAATGTATGCCTTTCCAATCATTCTGTGTAATGGTGGTTGAGGTTCCTATGCCTTTTTTGGCACATGTGATTCACTATAGTCCCCTTTCTTCAACACAATTTCTTTCATTGCATCTGGAAGAAATTGAAGAGCATTAATTCTTTGCTCAATAAAATTGCACTGTATTGTATCTTTTTCAATGGCAATGCAATTTCATCTTTTTTGAAGGCAACATGCTAGCATTTTATCTAATTATCAAGCAAAAAATAAATAATGAAGTAAATTAGTACAATGACATATAAATTAATAAATAACATATTGAAATTCAATTCCATGTGATTACAGTGATTAATCTCGCAGCTTCAAATCACATAACTTGCATGCTTTTGTGGGGTGGCGGAACTAGGGCAATTCTCAGAATCGCCCCATGTGCCCACTTCTTACAAACTTCTTACATGCGCCCTATTTTGAAATCAAGTAAACTGTTATTTATTTTAATTTCATTAATTTAATTAGTTTTCATTTTTTTGGGGGAATTTGCATAATAATAATATGAAACAAATGTCCCATGTTGTTTGCTTTGTCCTTTTATATATGTACGCATTGCATCTCTTCATATGTTTTTCCAAAGAGTGTAAAGTACAAAAGTACATCTAATATATATATATATATATATATATATATATATAATATATATATATATATATATATATAAAAATAATATATATTAAATAATATATGTTTATTGTTTAATAAATAAAACGTTGGCATTAGGATGTCTTTTTATGTAAACGTAAAACCAAAAAACAAATTGTTTTTTAGTCATTTAATTATTTATAAGCTTAGTTGGTTAAAATAAATGTTGCTATCCATAAATGGAGTCAGTTATTAGTAAGTGAGAAATTTTCTGCGGAGAATGTAAGAAGTTTGTAAGAATTGGGCACATGGAGCGATTTCGAGAATTGCCCTAGCCCCGCCACCCCACAAAAGCATGCAAGTTATGTGATTTGATGCTACGAGATTAATCACTGTAATCACATAACTTGGATGCTTTTACAGGGTGGCGAGGCGAGGGATATTCTCAGAATCGCCTAATGTGCCCACTTCTTACACTCTCCAGAATATTCTAATGCAAACTTCTTACACGGAGAAAATTTCTCACTTACTAATAACTGACTCCATTTATGGATAACAACATTTATGTTTAACCAAATCCACTTATAAATAATTAAATGACTAAAAACAATTTTTTTTTGGTTTTACATTTACATGAAAACACATCCTAATGCCCGACCGTTTTATTTATAAAAACATAATATATATATATACTTACTTTTGCACCATATAGTCTTTGGAAAAACGTATGAAGAGATGCAATGCATAAATATATAAAAGGACAAAGCAAACAACATGGCGCATTTGTTTCATATTATTATAATCAAATTCCACAAAAAAACCCAAGATTTTTTTTTAACTTTAAAAAGTAAATAATATAACTTACATTAAAAGTAAATGTGGAAATCAAAAATAGTAAATTGTTATTTAAATCTAATTAAGTTTTCAATTTTTTTGCGGGAATTTGCATAGTAATAAAAAACAAAATGCCACATGTTTGATTGTCTTTTTATATTTATCCATTCGCATATCTTAAAGACATAAAGGGCAAAAGTACATCTTATTATATATATATATATTATAATATATAAATAATATATTATAATATATATATAAATATAACAATTGGGCATTAGGATGTGTTTTCATGTAAATGTAAAACCAAAAAATAAATTGTTTCTAATCATTTGATTATTTATAACTGGAGTTGGTTAAACATAAATGTTGCCATCCATAAATGGAGTCAGTTATTAGTAAGTGAGAAATTTTTTGTGGACAATGTAAGAAGTTTGTAAGAAGTGGGCACATGGGGCAATTATGAGAATCACCCTAGCCCCTCCACCCCCAAAATCATGCAAGTTGTGTGATTTGATGGTGCAAGATTAATCACTGTAATCACATAACTTGCATGCTTTTGCGGGGTGGTGGGGCGAGGGCGATTCTCAGAATCGCCCCATGTGTCCATTTCTTACACCCTCCAGAATATTTTAATGCAAACTTCTTACAGGAATAAAATTTCTCACTTACTAATAACTAACTTCATTTATGGATAACAACATTTATGTTTAACCAACTCCACTTATAGATAATTAAATTACTAAAAAATAATTTATTTTTTGGGTTTACGTTTACATGAAAACACATCCTAATGCCCCAACAGTTTATTATAAAACAAATATATATATATATATATATATATATATAAATATAATATGAGAAAAGAATTTTTTTTACTTCTTAAAAAAAATCTTTCCTATAAACTAAGGGAAGATTTAAATGAATAAATGTATATATTGTAATTCACTAATTAATTTCTTTCATTCTTTTTTGGGAAATTTTCATAAAAAATAAAATGACAAATGCCATGTTGTTTGCTTGTCCTTTAATATATTAGCGGCATCTCACATATTTCCAAAGAGTAAGAGAAAAAGTATTCTAAAATATATATATATATAATATTAATATAATATATATAATACTATGTTTAATAATAAAACTGTTGGGCAGTAGGATGTGTTTTCATGTAAATGTAAAACCAAAATATAAATTGTTTTCTAGTCATTTAATTATCTATAAGTGGAGTTGGTTAAAGATAAATGTTGTTATCCGTAAATGGAGTCAGCTATTAGTAAGTGAGAAATTTTCTTCATGTAAGAAGTTTGCATTAAAATATACTGGAGAGTGTAAGAAGTGGGCACATAGGCGATTCTGAGAATCACCCTCGCCCCGCCACCCTGCAAAAGCATGCAAGTTATGTGATTACAGTGATTAATCTCGCAGCATCAAATCACATAATTTGCATGCTTTTTGTAGAGCTGTAACTAGGGTCTCCCACACCTCTAATTATCCTACATTAATAAATTAATCCGGGAACGTTTTTTTATTGCAAAGAGTAACTCAATCCGAGGCTATTCGTCCCACTAATGCTTAGTAGTATAGCGTTCAGAAAATACAAAAGTAAACAGATGCTAAACTATAGCTAAATTATTCCAAAAGATAGAATCACACAAGACAGTTGATCAATCAAGGGTACGGAAGTGATAACCCATCCCTCTAGAAACTGATAGAAAGGAAATTAGAGCATGGACCATAGGTCTAGGAGCTAGGCAGCGTCTGCTGAGACTCACTACAGCCTTGGACCTTCTCTCACACCAAAAACACAAAGGCAAGTAAATAGAATGGCAGAAGGTAAAATGGAATAGCAAAAAGGAAATAGAATAGCAGTAAATGGAACAACAATCAAAAGAACTAAATCTCGCGAGTCAAAACCAACTGATTCACACTCTAATTTTCTCTTCAAGCAAATTGGATGGAATATACTTTATGGAACAACACTCACTGATGAATTATGGAACAACAATAATCAACCATATATGCACGCCTTGCATTAATATAGTAATCTGAGAATGAAGGATAATATAACTATGTTTCTAAACACAGTAACATTAATTTCAAGTTCCAATAATTGTTATTTCACATGGATCCAATGACAGTAACATTCATACCGATGCTCTGTAATAGAAATAGCTGGTTTAAGACTAAAAACACGCAATTCAACTCTGAAGAGATCCAAATATATGGTGCAGAGTCATTACACGGAAAAACCATTAATGTATTGATCATAACAGAGCATAACATAGCATATGAAAGATGTATCAGATTACTGAGTAATAAAGATAAGCAAACCACGCATAAATCACAGTATAATGATACAAAAGCAAGTGTCCTTCGGAGCCGGGCCCTTAGCTGCCAATGGTACACCGCCTTAGGTTACTCCAGACGCAAATATGAAATAAACATCAAGTCTTTTATTTAACACATCAACAAATGTACAATAAATCAGGTCTCAGTGAGACTTGATGATCAAAGTTTTGTCTGAAAACGAAAATTACAAAAGCAGTAGTCCCTTTTCTCAACGACGTTATTCCTTTATATAAGAGTAATGGTGGAGATATCTAGGTAACAAGGATAAGTAAAACAGTGATCCCTCAGGATCGAAGATCCTGAGGGATTCGCCAATCTGTTAATCCTTTACTTTTCTTTCTCGCGTTCGCCGAATTGGTATCCCTCCTTCCTTTCCTAGGTTATTCAAATCTGATTTGCTCGATCTTGTTCGCATCCGGTTCACTTCTGGAGGGACAACAGTTATTCCTCCTCTATTTTTCGCTTTTGGATGGCAACTCCTTGCTTCCACCTCTCCCTATATAGAAAAACAACAATTATTAATGATTGAGCTTCCCATGTTAATTCTTGCACATTTTATTAAAATCCTTTATCTCTTTGAATTCACAATGCAGAAAGGGTTACAAATATTACTGAAAACCACGAAATTGTTTGTTAAAAGCATACCTTTCAAGTGCTCCACACACCCCCTTGCTTAACCTGTTTCATGCCCTCATGAAAACATTATAGTTGACATGCAAGGCGGTAAGAGAATAGGCCAGAGAGGGAATCTCGTGAGGAGGCCGACAACCGTGATGAGCAACTAGATTATCAAAGAACTGATTTATTTGATCTGCAG